>APFE030633221.1:0-19148 GCA_000404065.3 Pinus taeda | reverse complement strand
ATAGGTATCCTTTGCCCCAAAGAACAATTAGAGTTTAGGTATGCTTGGCGTTCAGGAACATCAACTAACAACCAGGCTAAATTTTTGGTTCTTTGGAAAGGTCTAAAGCTCAATATAAGCAAGGAAATAATGAGAATGATGGTTTTAGGGGATTCAATGATTGTCATAAAGCAAATCACTAAATCTAAGCTTGAAAGAGGCCTCCCCAATTCTACAATCGTGAACAGGTAAACGCTTCAATTAGAGAAATTTGAGAAGATTGCTTTCTTCCACATTTTCAAGCATCTAAACGTGGAGGTAGATAAAATTTCCAATCAAGGGGAAATAATTAGGCAAGGTATATTAGAACTAAATGAAGGCCAAAGGACTTTCTTTCCACTTATATGAGACACATCCTTATGTTTTCACTTCAATTGTCTAGCCAATTTGGCCACTCCTTGATTTGTAGGAAAGTCATTTGCTAAATCTGAAGCAGTCATAAAGACTCCGATGCCGACCTCATTGTTGGCAACCACTCTTTGACAATCACGTTGACACTGAACTGGCTCCCACCCACCTTCATTGAATTGTAACATCATTGTGTTTCACATGTAGAATTCTAGATGATGAAATTAGAGCCATTTTGTTAATGTGTTCTATGCTAGACATCTGGGAAAATTTAATTGTAGATATGAGCACTTCAGTGACTGCAGGGACCCTGAAGTTTGATGATGTCGGCAACAATTTAATGAATGAGGAGTTGTGACGCAAGTCAATTGCGAAAAACTAGGGAGGAGAAGCTCTATCTCTTGCTGATTGTGGTAGGAGAATTGATCGAGGCCAGCAAGGGAAATCAAGATCGAGAGGCTGATCAAAATCAAGGAGGGGTAGGATCATCTGCTTTCATTGTGGAAAACCCGGGCATATGAAGAAAGAATGTCAATTCTGGAAGAAAGGACAAAAGGATCAGAGACTGGCCAGTACAAATCACAAGTCATCTTACACAAATGAAGGTGAGACTACTATTGTAGCCACAAATGGTGATGTGTTGTTTACTGTTTCAGTAGAGGATGCATGTGTATATACATCTAGCAGTAGCTTTGATTGGATCCTTGACTCTGGGGCATCTCACCATGTAACCCCATGGAAAGATAGTTTTGTTGCATATAATCTTGGTGATTATGGTAGAGTGCATTTGGGGAATAATCATTTTTTCAGTATTTTTGGAGTGGGAGATGTCCAAATCAAGATGAAGGATGGAGAAGATATATTTTTGAAACAAGTTTGGCAGGTACCAGAAATGCACATGAATTTGATCTCTATGTGATGGCTGAATGATGAAGGCTATTCCACAAGCTTTGGAAAAGGAGACTGGAAAATTAGCAAAGGAGCATTGGTCGTGGCCAAAGGACACAAGACAAGAATATTATACAAATTGAAGGCACTGATAGGAAAATCAAATTTGGCTGCTGTCACAAAAGAAGGAAATTCAACAAATCTTTGGCATAAATGCTTGGGTCACATGAGCAAGAAGGGCTAAAAAATCCTTGTTGGTAAAAATTTATTGCCAGGTTTGAAATCCTACAATCTTGATATTTGTGAGCATTGTATATATGGTAGACAAAGAAGGGTTTCATTCCTTAGAGGTGGCCATGACAGAAAGACAAATGTGTTAGAATTGATACACTCAGATGTGTTTGGGTCTGTTAACATCAAATCATTAGGAGGATCATCATATTTTGTAACATTTATAGATGATGCATTTAGGAAGGTTTGGGCATATCTTATGAAAAGTAAAAGTGAAGTGTTTGGAATATTTCAAAATTTCCATGTTGTTGTTGAAGAGAGACTAACAAATTTCTCAAGTGTTTGAGAACAGATAATGGTGGGGAATATTTCTCAAATGCATTCAGGGAATATTGTAACAGGTTTGGCATAAAGCATGAGAATACTGTACCTAGTACTCCTCAAGAGAATGGTGACGCTTAAATGATGAATCACACCATTATGGAAAAGGTGCGAAGTATGTTGTCCAATTCTGGTTTGGAGAAGAATTTTTGGGTTGAGGCAGTCAGGACCACTTGCTACCTCGTAAATAGATCTCCAACTATAGCCTTGGATGGCGGTATCCCTGAAGAAGTTTGGACTGGTAAGAAGTTGAATTATTCTCACTTGAAAATCTTTGGATGCGAAGCATTTGTACATATTCCCAAAGAAAATATAACTAAGCTAGATGATAAATCTATGAAATGCATTTTTCTGGGATATGCAAATGAGGAATTTGGATATTGTCTTTGGGATCCAGTCAAACATAAAATTATTAAAAGCAGGGATGTTATATTTAATGAGTCAGAAATGTTTAAGAGGACTGTAGGTGAGCTGGAGGTTAAGAAAGTTATTGACATATTTGAAGAGTAGCATGAAGACATCCCACCAATGCAAGAAAATGTACATCAAATTCAAGAGCAAGAAGAACAAGTGGAAAATGAAGAACACCAAGAAGAAGGAATATTGCAGGAACCTTTATAGGAGATTCAAACTGATAATGCACCACCACAGTTGTTTCACAGATCTTCTAGTCCTCATAAGCCTTCACAAAGTTATCCTCCTTCAAATTATATTTTGTTGACTAATGAAGGTGTGCTTAATTGTTTTTAAGAAGCATGTAAAGTTGAGCATAATAAAGAATGGAAAAAAGCAATGGAAGAAGAAATGAACTCTTTCCTGGAAAATAAAACTTAGGAGTTGGTAAACCTCCCAATAGGAAGAAAGGTTCTACAAAAAAAATGGGTTTACAAGATTAAGTATGAAGATGATGAAAAGAAGGAGAGGTCTAAAGCAAGGCTGGTGCTGAAAGGATTTTTTCAAAAAGACGGTATTGACTTCACTGAATTTTTCTCACATGTTGTTAAAATGTCATCCATTAGAGTCATTCTTGGTCTTGTTATTTCTTTAGACTTAGAATGTGAACAATTAGATGTAAAAACCGCTTTCCTTCATGGTGAATTGGAGGAAGAAATTCATATGGAGCAGCCAGAAGGCTTCATAGAAAAAGGCAAAGAAGACCTTGTTTGCAGGTTGAAGAAGAGTCTCTATGGGTTGAAACAAGCACCTCGACAATGGTACAAGAAATTTGATTCATTCATGTTGGAACATGATTTTCACAGGTTGGAAGTTGACCATGGTGTCTATATTAAAAGGTATGATCAAGGAAAGTATATCATATTATTGTTATATGTGGATGACATGTTGATTGTTGGGCATGATAATAATAAGATCAATACGTTGAACAAAGATTTGGGCAACAAATTTGCAATGAAGGATTTGGGACCAACACAACAAATATTGGGCATGAGGATTATGCGTAATAGGAAAAACAAAATTGGTGGTTGTCACAAGAAAAATATATCAAGAAGGTGCTTGACAGGTTTAATATGAATGATGCCAAGCCAGTTGGTACACCCCTTGCAACCCACTTCAAGCTGAGTACTGAATTATGTCCTAGTGATGACAAGGAGAGGAAGAGATGAGCAGGATTCCTTATGCTTCAGCAGTTGGCAACTTGATGTATGCCATGGTATGCACACGACCAGACATTGCATATTTAGTGGGAGTAGTGAGTAGCTTCCTTGCCAATCTAGGCAAAAAACATTGGCAAGCAGTAAAATGGATTATGAGATATCTCAAGGGTACTAGTCATTGTTGTTTATGTTTTGGTCACAATGAGACTATGTTTGAAGGATTTACAGATGCAGATATGGCTAGAGATATGGACACCAGAAAGTCCACTATAGATTATTTGTATACATTTGCAGGTGCAACAACACCTTGGGTGTCAAAGCTACAAATAATAGTAGCTCTCTCTACAACAGAAGCAGAGTACATAGTTGCAACAGAAGCTTGTAAAGAGATGTTGTGGATGCAACGATTCCTAGGAGGAATAAAGCAGGACAAGTACGTGCTAGATTGTGATAGTCAGAGTGTCATTCACTTGGAAAAACACCCAACATTTCACTCAAAAACCAAGCATATTGACTTATGGTACCATTGGATCCGGCATGTGTTAGAGGAAGGACAGTTATCCTTGAAAAGGATCCATACAGATAGGACCCTACTGATATGCTCATCAAAATTTTACCAAGAAAAAAAATGATTTATGTAGAGCCATGGTAGGAATCGATGTGACTTGATTAAGGATTCTTCATTCGGCTTCAAGTGGGAGAATGTTAAATGTGAATCCGTTATAAAGACTCTAACGCCAACCTTGCCATCAACAACCACTCTCTAACAATCACATCGACACTGTACCGACTCCCGCCCACCTTCGTTGACTTATAACCTCCCTATGTTTCACATGTAGAATTCTAGATGCTTCTTCATGTTTTATAAATTTGTATTTTCTCTAGCCAAGGAAGGCTAGCCAAGGGCCAAGGCCTGTTGTGTAATACAAGTGTGATTTATGTTCTCCGTTTATTTGTTTTATCTCTTATGCTGTCTATGATTGAGTAATTTTGTTGCCCTCTAGTTGTAACACCATTGAATTTGAAATTCTTTTCATCAGCGTTATAACCATTTATGTGTTTCACAAACTTGGTGCTAATAGTAGACGGGTTACAACTGTTGTGTGTGGAGCATGATTGTTCAGAGGTCTTTGTTTCAGCCGGATGTATACCCCAGGAAGTTTGTACACCCCTACACACAGGGGGGACTTGTCCCCCCTGCGGGGGTCCGGGGGGGGCCGATCCCCGGCGGTGGGGTCTGGGGCAGCGGTCCCCCGGCAGGGGCTCGGGGGCAGCGCCCCTGAAGATAAAAACAGATGTAAATTTGCCTTGTAAAAGTATAGTAATTTCTAGTCAAAGGTTTATGGAATAAAATAACCATAAGATTTGAATTTAAAATTGGGTTATAACATGGGATTTGTGACATTGCATCATATTTCGTTCTAGCCATTTATTAATTATCCAAAGGGGCCATTGCATTTTTACCTACCAGTGGATACAACTTTTTCATGACAACTATGGTTGAACTTTCTTTTGGAAATTGTAAATGTGGGAAAGATGCAAAGGGAGCTTTGTGACTTTTAATTTCTCATCGGAACTCGTTCAACTACGGTTGATTTTTTTTTGGTTTAGTTTGTAAATGTGAGGAAGATGCAAAGGGAGTTCTAGACTATTATTTTTTCTTTCATGAGAACTCATTCGACTATGGTTGATAAAAGTGGGGAAGATGTAAATGGGGTTTTAGGACTTTTAGAACCCATAGAGTTTCTAGAGTTGGTTAAGGTTTTTGGTTACTTAGTGTTGTGTCATGTGTTTATGAGTTGTTATACCATTTGAATTAAAATCAATGGAGACCAACTCTAATATTACACATTAAAATTTATAGCATACATTAAAATTTTTAAAATTTGTAACATGCACTATAATTGTGTGTATTTGTTTTTAGTGGTGGTTGCTTAATTATATAGTAATTTACCTAATATTTTAATCTGGTTCAATAAGACACCTAGATATTTAAATTATTATCTTTATAATATTAATAAAGGAAGAGGATATTATATATATATAGGGTGTATACTGCATAATAAGATAGATAACTTAAGTAATATAATTCATCTAAAACAATTATTGTAATTAAATTAATATATATTTCATTATATTATAATTATTAATATATATATATATATATATATTATTATATATATATTTATATAAATAAATATAAATAAATTATATATTATATATATATAAAAGAAGGTTTAATAAGTCTATTGTGTAAGATTAAATTTTCACTCAATCATAGGTATTTAGTTAAGATATCACTCAAATATGAGCTAAGAGGCCACATGGATGAAGCAAATGAGTTTTAGAGTTCTACTTACTCTATCCAACTCATAAACTCTTTTGATTGGGGAATTTTCTCATTGTGGAGCACTCTATGGATCTCATCTAATGATCAAACAAGTCTGGAACTTTCTTTCACTATCCCACACACCATAAAGAAAAACTTCCATTTCCTTACTCAACGAATGCTTGGGGATGTTCTTCTCTCCAATGATCTTTAGTATGAGAAAATAGAGCCCAATCAGATATGTGTTTTCTACAATTAAATTGTATGCAAGGATAATATTTAGCTCTCAAGCACCCAAAGAGCAACAAATGCACAACATGTGAATGATTCCTAACTTGCCCAATCTCTAATGCTCATCTATAGTCATCTATCTTTCATCTTAATGTCTATAATATCTTCATCATAGTGTTAATTTGGCTAGTTTTTAAGTTGATTCTTGGTTAGCAATGGAAAATAATGAATGAGAAATCTAGCACATGAACATGAGAATACTAGAATAAATACTAGATTTAATGGAGTGAATGACAAACAATGATTTAAGGAAATTATGGCTCACAATTATACTTCTATTAGAAGGAATATAAGACTCTTATGCTTCCATATGACAATTGTACTCACTTCCATAACTACATGAGAACACTTTCCCACAAAACTCTTACATGCATTCAATGGTTGGTTATAAATTAATGAACATGAGATTTTATTTAAGGCGTAGTAAAAAAATGAGATCTCATGCTAACATTTGGATTAGAGGATTTATCTTCCCATGGGCCTAATCCTTCTTCCCCTTTGGCGAAATTGTAGCCCCTTTCATGCTTTTGATTACCATCTTGAACCATTATATCATAGCTTTGGTCTACCATGTCAAGCCTATCAAAAGGTCCACATAGGTATAATAATAATAATAATAAATTAATTTTAAGGTCACAACCAAATTATACACCAAATTGTTGTATTAGGCCCCCTTGTTTATGGGACAAGGAATCCACTTGTGCATAGTGGTTGGGTTCTAGAGTCTATCTAGTTTACATAATCTACTTTCCTATCCAAATCACTATTTAGGCCTTGGCCTTTTGCTACATATTAGCTTATTCACATCATTTACATATGGTGTCATTTATTGAAGTTGACATGCCTTGAAATTGATCATTATAATCAAATGTTTATAATTCAAGTAGTTTAAACACATGCTAATTAATCATTTCTCAACGATTGCATTGTGACATAAATTTTTATAAAATTCATTTTTGAATTGATGAAATTATAAATATTAGATGTTAACAATACATAGTAAAATTACAATAAAAGTATTTAAGGATATTGATTTCATTTCTACACTAAAAATTACAATTAATCATAATTTTAGAAATTCGATAATGGCAAAAGAAAAAATCTAAAAAACCTTCAAACATTTAATCTTCTTATTTACAAGTTATGCATAGTAAAATTTATATATCCCAAAATTCAAGACTGAAGTATTATAAAATCGTCGAAAAAGTAAACCGCTACCTCCATATGTCATGTGGGAGTCATAGGGTTTCATGCATAATGAACTTTTGAGGCCTCAATACATGGATTGTCAACTTTACAAACTTACCTATTACACATATCATGATTGTTTAGTATAGTTTTTTATTATTAGTTGCTTTGTTTATGATGGTCAATTTGCTTATTGGGCATTATTAGTTTAGTATTAACCAATGAAAATTATAATGTTTAACTTCGAAAAATAAATATTTATTTTTCAATATTATTAAAAAAATATTTTTCAAATATTTGATTGGACCATAACTTGAAAATCTTATTACAATCTTTACATGATATTATGCCATGTAAATATATTTTTCTATGACAATTTTTGGACATAATTGCAATATATATGTCATAATTTATAGATATTTGGCAGTAATTTTTCATTGCTAAGCTTCATAGGAGAAAAAACTAATCCTTGAAAATAACTCATACTAAAGTAAATAATATATTTATCATCAGTTATGTCCCACCATAATTTAAGCATGTATTTACATAAAAAAATGGATGGAAACAAGATATACATAAAAATACTTTTACTACCCACTATTATTTATGTGTTCTTTAGCACTTTAATAAATATGAGTAAAAATGTAAATATGCAGAATTACTAGCGATTACTACCCACCAAAATTTATGCAAGTCCTTGACAATTAATTTTTCCACTTCATATATTAGTTTACAATTCTTGTAAAAGCATAATTTGTAACTTGAGTGCGACTAATCTACATTGCAACAATTGTTAATGATAAAATGTGTTGTCCAATAACCACTACTTATGGAAGAAGAGTGTGGGTACACAACACAAGAAAGGAGATCCATATAGAATGAAAAATATCCATTTATATATCCTCATATCAATGTATCTCCCATAAATATGTTTGAAGCTCATCCATAAATTAAAAAGAGCGTGGTCAAGAGTTAATGAGTGGATGTGCATGGGAATGATAGGTAGCGGTGTGGTCTTAAGAGTTATTTGGTGAATGTGTGAGAAAATGATGAGCAGTTGTGTCGGGTGTGGTTGGTGGGGAGAGATGAGAGATCAAAATTGAAGGATAAGTTTATATTTCGAATTGAAGGGTTAAATAAATTCAATCCTTCTCTATTGACAAGTTAAAATAAATTATTTTTTTCACATGAAACCTAAAAATAATTTAAATTTCACATGTAAAGTGTGTGTGTATAAACAAAATAGGTAAGGATTTTCAATCAATAAATATGGATTAGGGACTAGAACCCTTACATAGTTTTTCCAATACAAAATTTCTATTGACTAATAGATTGTTCAAAAAAATTGCAGGCGTTGGGTTGTTGTTCCATCTTAAACTGAATACATTAACATTGTATATTATAGAAAAACTACTCAGGATTAGACAAAATTTACAAATCACCATTCACAAACATTCGCGTAGAGCTCGACCCAAAGCAACAAGTTACAAATTTATAGCAATTATTTCCATAAGTACCACTTCTTTTGAGCCGACAAATTCTTTTCCTACCAACAACGTCATTGGGGCCTTCATTGTCTGGAGCTGACTACAGATACCAATTTGTTAATTTAGTAGCTCAGGGACAAATTTCCTCCTTTGGACAATATTCCTCATCAAGAAAGACCCCTCCTAGCTCTTGGAAGAATTTAATTTAGTTAAGGAAAAAATCATTTTAAAAAGGAAACCCACATGACCACAAAAAGACAGGTCAAATTTAAAGAGAAATTGGACACCCTTGGAAGCATATAAATATAAATCAAGTGAACCTCATTTGGATATCATGAGCAAACATCTTCTTCTATCTTTTCTTGGGTTTTGGTTCACACACGTTGGAGGTTGGTTCGCGATATTGGTTCGTATGGGCCTGAAATTGTAGGGTCTAAGCTTGCATGTGTGAAGAAGGGAATTTGATCTATAACCACAGGGTTGGAACATGGAATTATTGATTGTATTCGCTCGCATGATAGGGTGCTCCTTACTGCTAGAGAGTTGAAACTGCTTGCATGTCACTAGCTTCGTGCGGTTTTGACCTAAGATATGTTGGATGGTTGAACACAAACTTCTACTGTTGACCGTAGGCTTGGAAACTCTAATTTGAATCATATTTGTTTATTGGGATCATCCATTGGATATTGTTGGGTTGGTTTTACCGGATAGTTTTGTGATTGGTGAATTGGAACATTGTACTATCTATTTATTAAACATTTTGTGAAAATTTAATGAGAAGAATTTGGAAGGGTTTCCCCGCTTGTGGGGTTTTCCCCTAGGCTTTGACCAAAATATTTGTGTCTTTTATTGCTCTTGATTTTCGTCTACTATCTATTGCATTTACTATTCTATCTACAATTTCTCTTGATAATTGAAAGAATAAATTGTGTTGAAAGATTGCGAATTAAAGAAAAGAATTGGGCTAAAGTGATTATAACAACATAGAAAAATGGAAAATTAACACGGTATCAGGGAAGAGGTGAAGACAAGTCCAAGGAGACAATCAACAAGAGAAATCATTCTTCAAACAAGTCAGAGGAGCCTATTTTATTTGGTCAAGATTTATACCTCTTGCTTCAAGGATAATGAGAAGTTGGGAGACTAATCTAACTTTGCTGCATGGGAGATCAGATTGGAAGTTATACTAGATGATAACAATGTTTTGAAATATGTGCAAGGAAGGGTACCTGAGCCTCCGTCAAATGCTTTTATTGTTGTCAAACCCAAGTATAATAAATGTGAGATTAAAAACAATAAAATTATTATTGATGGCTTGCAAGATCATTTACTTATTTATGTTGGTAGCTTGAAGAAGTCCAACGATATTTATGACAAGTTGGTCGAAATGTATGAAGTCAATAACTTGAATCACATACTCTCTTTGAAAAATTAACTCAAAGAGATGAAGATGAACAAGGGTGAACCCATACAATCTTATATCATAAGAGTATCTTGTCTAAGGGATCAATTGCAATATGCTGATGAACAAATATCCGATAGAGAGCTAGTGGTGGTGACTCTTCAAGGTCTTCCTCCTATTTTGGAAACCTTCATTACTACTTTAAGAAACAATAATATTCTTCCATCATTTGATGAGCTCATTGGTAAATGCACTCAAGAAGAGGGGAGGATGATTGCAAGAGGTAGAATTCAAAAGCATGAAGAAGGAGAGCCCTTCACATTTGTTTCTCAAGAAAATAAGAGAAAAGGAAGGGAGAACCATCTAGTCCAATAAGGCCTCCTGAATCAAAGGACTCTAATATAAGATCAAGGGATATTGAAAGATTCAATTACCACAAGCGTGGTCATTATTCCCAAGACTGCCCAAAGAAGAGAGATGCTTCAAGGTCCAATTACAACAACAATTGTGGCTTCAACAAAAATAGGTTCAATAATAGAAGAAAAGGTGATGATCGAAGAAGAGGAGATGATATAAGAAGTGTTAGAAAACCAGAAAGGCAGAAAAATTCTCTCATATTGAGAACTACTTGTGATATTCTTGTAGACTTTTTATCTTTTTGATGTTCTTATTATATCTTTGTTTCATCAAGCAATCATCAAAACAAAACATGAAGACCAATGACACGAGATGTAGGCACCTAGCTAGGGCTAAAACCCCTCTCTAGGGGAAACCCAGTCAACCTATTCCACTAATCAAATTGAGATAGACTAAGACGTTAGACTTGATTAAAATACCTTCCTCCTCCACCAAGTCAACCTTCTAATATGATTCAATAATATTTAGTAGTCTCTTCTAGTCTAACAACTACAACCCAACAACAATCTAGAATTTCAACCCAGATACAATACTGTAATTTTTGCCCTTTCAACAATCGAAAAAATTTGCATGTGTGAGACAAGAAGAGAGAAAATTAAATGTATTTTGCTTGACAAAGACTTCCTTCTCCTTCGTAAGGGTTTCCTTCCTCTTCCTTGAATTTCACACCCTTTTTCTACCTCCAACAATTGCAAATCAAAATTGTTGTAGATGTGTTCCAAATGAGTTCGAGTTTCTTCCTTTATATAGTGAATCTGTGAGTTTGAATTTCGTTGATGAGGCCGACTTGGTGGAGGAGACCTAAAATACCTATTTTACATTAAAACCATTTTCTTTCTTGATAAATGAAGCCCAAGAAGGGTATTTTACATTATGACATGGACAAGGACACATGACATAAACCCTATAAGCCTACAATGGAGGATTTGAACTAAGAAATATTGAAGCAAGTAAGAAACCCATGCTTTAATAAGTCTATTTCTTTTATAATAATTTTTTTTTTCTTTCTTTTGAAAAATACATTACATCATGACTCAAATACAATTATGAAGACTGGCACTAGTTACATTTTTCAACAAGAAGAAGAGATGATAGAAGGAGAAGAAATACTCCATATGACTATGAAGAAGGCCATCGTCTTCAAAAGAGGTCAAGAAATTACAGGTATGAGAATAATGCAGCTGCTAATCATTTTGAATATATTGTTATTTCTTCTCTTCCTAGTTTTTCCCCTCTAGATTTATATGATACTTGTTTGGTAGATAGTGGGGCTTCTGGACATTTCTATTGGTACAAGGAAGTCCTATCTAATTTGGTTTAGAGGGAGACAAATTTGAGAATCATTATTGGAGACAAATCTACTCATCCTATGAAGGGTTTTGGTTTTATCAAATTTCATTTGGACTTTGGTGAATCCATTCTTCTTCATGATCTAATGTATGCTTCAAGATTAAAGAAGAACTTGGTATCTATTTATGCTTTGGAAGATAAGGGTATGAGAGTAGTTGTCATCAAAGGAAAAGTCCCCGCATGGCCTATAGAATCTCACATGAGAGATGCTTTTACCTTGGGATCTAGATTTTAAGGACTCTAGAGAGTTAATGGAAGACCTCTACTAGCAATGGTGCACGAAACTAATCATCAAAGTGAGTTATGGCACTGAAAGTTGGCACATCTACATTATGAAGCCATACTGAAATTAAAGAAGTTAGTCTTTGGACTACCTGATGTTCAAGCTAATCATGATGGAGTATGTCTAGGATGTTCTAGTGGAAATAAAACAAGGGGACCATTCCCCTCTAACAGGAACAAGACCAATGATATTCTTCAATTCATCCATTATGACCTATGTGAACCCATGCCTGTGCATTCTATTAGTGGACATCTCTACTACATAATCTTCATTGATGACTTATCCCATAAGACATGGATATACTACTTGAAGCACAAGGATGAGGCTTTTGATGTGTTCAAGGACTTTAAGGCATTGAGAAAAAATCAAACAAGGAACAAGATCAAAGTCTTTTAATTTGACAATGGTGGAGAGTACATTTCAAATGAGTTCATTGACTTTTGCAAGTAAGCTAGGATCAAGAAGGAAACTATTACCTTACAACCCTAAGAAAAATGGAGTGGATGAAAGAAAGAATAGGTCCATTATAGAAGTTTCTTGAGCTATGTTGCATGATCAAAATTTGTTGAAACTCCTCTGGAAGAAGATATAAATAAAACAATTTATGTTTAAAACTGGGTACCTCATCAAGCATTGGACAACAAGACACCCAAAGAAGTATTCACAGGTGTGAAGCCCAATATTGGACATCTTAAGATATTTAGTTGTTCCATGTATTTCCATGCGCCAAAGGATAAGAGGAACAAGTTGGAAGCCACTAGAAAGAAAGGTATGTTTGTTGATTATTTTGAAAATTATAAATCATCTAGAATATATATCTCTAGTCAAAGGAAGATTGAGTTTAGCAAGGATGTAAATTTGGATGAAGATGTTACCCTTAGAAAAGCAAGGGACCTTTCTCCACCTCCTCCTATTGAGAAGAAAGGTGATGATGACATATTAGAAGGTCCTTATGTGTTGGAATCTAAGAAGGACATAGTTGGTGATCCCATGGAGCCTATGGACCCCTTGGTTCTTCCTCCAAGTGATACTCCATCTCTGTTCGAATGGAAAACTTAGGTTCATATATGTTTTGATGGCGAAATAATCAATGATTGGGCCACTTGGGTCGTTGGTGGCGTGCCCAAGTTAGGTGAGTGGAGGTATCGGGGTCAAGCCTGCGGGCCTACCCCAATTGGCACATTATTTTGTATTAAAGTGGCGTTGTTTAGTTTTAATTGGTTGGTAGTTAAGTCCTAGTCATGGCACGTAATGTTTGTTGTTTGGTTGGGCCATCGCAACAAGCGGGCGAGCCTCCCGTCCGACGTGGGTTCAAACCCCACCGACTCGTTAGAATAAAGTGTCATATGTATAACAACCATCGACCATAGTTATGTGACAGGGTGGCAGGGTATGACTACCGGCCTCCTTATATATATAATATTTCATAGTCGTTGGGTAGGGTTGGTGTCTCGTTGCCCATTTTATTTAATATTTTTTTTGTTTTTTTTTAAACACAATAGTTTAAATTTCGACAACGGATTTTAAGGGTCACTAGGAAAATTAAATAGGCAACAAATTCGCCCTTTTCAACCATCATTTTCCATATGTCATCCCTTCACCAAATTGTTGCCTCGTTAGTGACTACGACTTGGCCTAGTTTGACCAAAATTTTGACCACAAATATATTGAGCATACGAACTCAGATTTGAGTGTCATTCACACCATTGGAATGAGGACGATGAGCAATACATTCTGGTCCTAGTTTGAATTTGATTTTTTGAGTTTTTTCAAGGCCACTTCTATTTCTGAGAGTTTCTGGAGCCACCTAGATCACTTCCTTGCAATAGAATTATAGGTTCCTTCCAAGGAATACTCTAGCCTTAGTCCATTGAACCCCATATTCACAGCTTTGAAGAAGACCTCTTGAACCGATCTCCAAAATTGAACCTCCTCAGAACAACTTTGAAATTCCTGCTCTAATGTGAATCCTCCTCTGATACCATGTAGAAATTATGATGTAGATTTTAAGTTGCTCATGAAATTTTAATCAATATCACAAGACGCAAACCTACTCTACTGCTCTTTGGAAATTAATTCACAATTTAGAACAAAAATTTTAGACATGCAATAAGAAATCACAAACATGCAACAAGTATTTTTCCTGTGGAAAGAAAATTTCTAAAAACTACTATTCCTTCTTACATTAAATTAGAAGAATATAAATGTATTACAACTGCTTTGCTCAACTGAGCACACCCTGCAAGTGCATAACCTATCTATCTATTCACTCAAAAGCTCTGACCCAGACTTAGTCAAATTTTTTCGTCTGCTTGAGCTCCTATTTCCTTGCGTTGTTCCTTGAGGAATTAGGCCCCTATTATTTAGGAAATTGCTCAAATTGATTGTGAAATTCCTTTGGGGTGATCATCTAACTGCATACAACACCTATACACTCAACACTATTCTACAATTAATGTTACACTTCCTTGAAATCTCCATCAAGCCTGGGGAACTCGAATTCTATGCATGCACTAGCTATTTTGGGTTGATTGATCAATTAACTAGATGATCACTAAGTTTGACTAAAGTCCCACTGCTTAATTGATATTCCACTAGTTCCTCCAAAAGTTGGAACTAGTTTAACTGAAAATAACCTGAGATAATTGGCGTTGATTGCTACAAATTAACAATCACACATGCTGAACTGAACCCTAACTCCTCCAACTCGAAATTACTGAGTAGATTGGGTGACACAAGCCATGTCACACAAGTTAACATCATCCAAGTTGTTTGCCGATGTGGAAATTCGATTTTTCTCAATTTAATCAAGGCAAAATCAAATTGACAATTTCTTTTTGCATTTTTCAACATCCAAGATTCCTTTCAACTCAAAGATTACAACATCATAAGAAACTCTACCATAATCTTGATTTCAAGGTAACATGGGGGTGCTCACAGTGTTATGACTTCAATTGGAGTTTCTTTCTCTTTCAAGGAAGTAGTGCAATGGAAGGTTTCATCCTCAACATAACATAGTCAAAATAATCAAGGCCCCTACATCGTATACCAAATGGAGCAAGCTCCAATTTTGGAAGTGAATCTTTCTAAGGTATCTCCCCTTTTTTTGGCTCTCCATTCAAAAGTTGTTATTTGTAGATTTAATGGCTTTTGGCCAAAACCTAAATCTTTATTGTAGTGGGTTTTCTCCTTTTAGACACCCAATTTTGACATTTTGTTGTGCTCCAAAGGTTTCTTCATAGTCCAATTTGAAACATAGAAGGATCTATATTTTGTTCTCAATGAAGGGCCTTGGTTTTGGGGTAGAGTTGGGTTATTCATCACTCCATGGTTCCATGAGTTTGATGCCACAACTATGGTGGTCTCAACTATGCTGGTTTGGATGAGGCCTCCAAACCTCCCTCTTCCTTTATGGCATCACAAAGTCCTTGAGGATATGGGAAATACCCTGGGAAAATTCAAAAAGATGGACTTGAAAAGAACTGAGAAAGGCCTCTTCACTTTTGTTAGAATATGTGTGGAGATAGACCTTAGCAAAGGACTACTAGATGAGAAACACAAAAATTTCTAGTGGTCTCAAGTTTTATATTATGTGAACTCATCATTTTGATGTCAAGTATGTTTTCAAACAAGACACTTGCAGAATACATGTCCATAGGCAAGGAAGAATCCAAAAAAAGAAAAAGAGGTAATCCAATAGGCCAAAAGGTTATCAGTTTTCAGAGCACCAACTTTCAGAAGATGAAGACGAAGCAATCAAGGAGAGTCATCATGCCCAATTAGATGCAGATGTTCTCGCTCAACTGGGAATCCTACTGGAAGGGAACACCACAATACAGTCAGGATCCATCACCCTTCTTCAAAAGGGTATTGAATTTGAAGGTATTTAGGCTTTGGATGGGAATGGAGGCACACGAGAGCTCATGTTTCAGAGAGCTCAAATTCAGAGAAAGAAGTTTATCATATGGAATCGAGTAGAGATTTTGTTAGAAAATTATATATTATAGAGCAATGGAACACATAAAATATATTGCAGAAATATAACCACAGAAAACACATAAAACAAGAGAGACACATATATACATGGTTCACCCAATTTGGGCTACATCCACGAAGAAACAACCAGTCCTTCCTTTTATATTATCTAGCAAAATGAAGAGATATGACCTACAACAGATCTGCTGTAATTCCCTCTTTTCTCTTAATCTCATCTCTCTTCCTCGCTCAGAATACAAATCTACATAGATGGAATACAATTCCCTCATATATAGCGAGGTTTTTCCTTCTAGGGAAAAAAAAACCCTAAACTAAACATAACTTCTACCATTAGATCTCCGCCTAATGAACGACCTAGATTGACTACGAAATTATAACAGTTTACAAGGCAATTTTACATCTATTTTTAGCTTCGAGGGTGCTGCCCTCGATCCCCCGCCGGGGGGGGGGGCTCCAAATAATTGCCATCACCCCCCCTTGAACCCCCTTGGTGGCGTACATTTTACGGGTGACGTTGTTGCCACATGACGAACTGGGATCTAATGTTGCGATACCTCTAAATAAAGAAGATAATCAGACTCCACACCCAACATAATTGGCATTGATTCTTGTAGAAACAAGTTCATATAGTTGGCCTAAAGTGCAAAAAAAGGATGGCAAAAAAGAAAATATAAGCATGGATTGTTAGTCTTAACCATTCTCTTCTTATGTTGTATGGTTCTCAAAAGTTGTTAGTTTCTCCTTTTAGCTCAATGTGGAGAGGCACTTTTTTTAGAATGCTTACATCATATGCAAAATGTAATTTTATTTTTCCTTATGATGAATAAAATGATGCGTCTTTTTCTATGGAAAATAATAATAATAATAATAATTAGAAATCTAAATACTTTTACAAAAGTATCTTCAAACATTATATAATTTACATGTTAAGGGCTAATAAAATTAACCAAAAATTCAAAAATTCAAAATACAATTCATCCTTAATTTTTTCTCTATTATAGCCCTAAGGGTAGGTTGAGTTGGTTAAGTCTCCATTGTTGAAGTGCCTTTGCTATTGAGAGGTCACAGGTTCAATTCTTTCGACACATCTAAGTTAAATCGACATGAAGTAATCCCTTCGAGTGAATCTGCCTAAGACAAATATTCCATAAATGTAGTAATTATTGATCTCTAAACTCACTGCCTAAGACAAATATTCCATAAATGTAGTAATTATTGATCTCTGAACTCAATTAACTACCCACAAATGTAGTAATCATTGATCTCTGAACTCAATACTAATATTCCATAAATCTATATTAAAAAAATATTTCTATACAAATATTCCACAAATGTAGTAATCATTGATCGCTGAACTCAATACAAATATTCCATAAATGTAGCAATCATTGATCTCTGAACTCAATTAACTACCTAAAAGAAAAAAAAAAAATCTATATTAAAAAAATATTTCTATACAAATATTCCATAAATATCAATACAAATATTCCATAAATCTATATTAAAAAAATATTTCTATACAAATATTCCACAACTGTAGTAATCATTGATCTCTAACTCAATACAAATATTCCATAAATGTAGGAATCATTGATCTCTGAACTCAATACTAATATTCCATAAATCTATATTAAAAAAATATTTCCATACAAATATTCCACAAATATAGTAATCATTGATCTCTGAACTCAATACAAATATTGCATAAATGTAGCAATCATTGATCTCTGAACTCAATTAACTACCTAAAAGAAAAAAAAAAAATCTATATTAAAAAAATATTTCTATACAAATATTCCATAAATATCAATACAAATATTCCATAAATCTATATTAAAAAAATATTTCTATACAAATATTCCACAACTGTAGTAATCATTGATCTCTAACTCAATACAAATATTCCATAAATGTAGGAATCATTGATCTCTGAACTCAATACTAATATTCCATAAATCTATATTAAAAAAATATTTCCATACAAATATTCCACAAATATAGTAATCATTGATCTCTGAACTCAATACAAATATTGCATAAATGTAGCAATCATTGATCTCTGAACTCAATTAACTACCTAAAAGAAAAAAAAAAAATCTATATTAAAAAAAAATATTCCACAAATGTAGTAATCATTGATCGCTGAACTCAATACAAATATTCCATAAATGTAGCAATCATTGATCTCTGAACTCAATTAACTACCTAAAAGAAAAAAAAAAAATCTATATTAAAAAAATATTTCTATACAAATATTCCATAAATATCAATACAAATATTCCATAAATCTATATTAAAAAAATATTTCTATACAAATATTCCACAACTGTAGTAATCATTGATCTCTAACTCAATACAAATATTCCATAAATGTAGGAATCATTGATCTCTGAACTCAATACTAATATTCCATAAATCTATATTAAAAAAATATTTCCATACAAATATTCCACAAATATAGTAATCATTGATCTCTGAACTCAATACAAATATTGCATAAATGTAGCAATCATTGATCTCTGAACTCAATTAACTACCTAAAAGAAAAAAAAAAAATCTATATTAAAAAAATATTTCTATACAAATATTCCATAAATATCAATACAAATATTCCATAAATCTATATTAAAAAAATATTTCTATACAAATATTCCACAACTGTAGTAATCATTGATCTCTAACTCAATACAAATATTCCATAAATGTAGGAATCATTGATCTCTGAACTCAATACTAATATTCCATAAATCTATATTAAAAAAATATTTCCATACAAATATTCCACAAATATAGTAATCATTGATCTCTGAACTCAATACAAATATTGCATAAATGTAGCAATCATTGATCTCTGAACTCAATTAACTACCTAAAAGAAAAAAAAAAAATCTATATTAAAAAAATA
>APFE030633217.1:80227-105269 GCA_000404065.3 Pinus taeda | reverse complement strand
CCATGGTATTGGATGCTTCGACATGTATAAATATGTATTGTAACATTGAAAGGAACATAATGAAAAATCAAGCTAGTAGTCTCGGTTTTGAGATCCAGTGGGAAATCTTAGTGTATGTGTGTTTTATGTGTTATGCTCTCGCTTTTTTATTTTTCCTGTAATTTAGAATTCGTATGCAGGTAATTTCTGTACGGGGTTAAAACCTACACACAGATTCGTCGATGATGATTAGGGTTTTACAAATTTTGGCCTAGACGATCAGAGCCCATGAAAATATCCATAATATACCCAAAGAAATCTATTCTGTTACTGATAAGATTTTTAAACTTCTATGGATATTCTACTATACAATTTGTCAAATAGATCTAATAAAATTGTATTTAAAATTATGAAATCTACACTATTAAGGTTACATTTCTTTTTAGATTTCTAGATCTATATATTGTTATTAATTGCATATGCACACAAATCAAAATTATGCAGAAAATAAAGAATAGCGAAATAAAAACTCAAAAACTAAGATTTGACAAAAGATATTACTTGGGAAACCCTTTCGGGAGAAAACTCAGCCGAAGGGTGAGGCTGCTCTACTCTCTTTTTCTAAATATAAATTGACTGTCAATACAAAGAAATATGTCCTATGGTCTGTAGGTTACTACAATGCAAAAATCCTCTTTATGTGTTGTATCTCCTATCCCTCTCATCTATTTTTTCTCATCTATGGAATAAATTCACTTGAATGAATGGACTCTTAACCAGATTTACAATATGGACTCTGATAGAGTCTGCTTCATCATAATCACATGGATAGACCATTTTCCATAAATAATGGGGGTTAACATGGCATCCTCTTAAATTATGGTGGTGACACTATAAGGAAAATATCTTCTAGCGGAGGTTTTTGTAGAGGTCCCTATAAAAATAGCCCAAAAATCCGTTTGTAAAGGAGCTCACTTGAAGAGGTGGGCAGGTAGATGTTTTAGTGATTTTTTTTAATGATGCATATAAAATATACAAACACACCAGTGCTGCAAATAACATGGTGCACCATCAAAAATTTATTTTTGTAAAATAAAACAAAACACAGTGTGCTAAATAACATAACACACCAGTGCTTGAACAACTGATAGCATTGGTGGCCTTCACATAGTAAAACATCTCAGTGCATACCCGTAAGGAGTACCACAATAGTTTTAAATTTTAGAGAAATGCAGTGTTATTTTCCAGTGAAGCCTCAGTGCGGTACACTTAACAAAACACCCCGGGGCATCTTCTAGGGAGCACTGGTAAGCAATTTTTAAATTCTAAAAAAATATCTGTGTCATAGTAAAAAAACAACAATGGTGCGGTACCTGTAGAGAAACACTGAGGGTGTCTTAAGAAAAGCACCACAATAGTTTTTAATTAAAAAAAATGTGGTGCTTTTGGATATATCCCGCATTGGTGTGTTTCTAAATTTAAAAAAACGCACCGGAGGAGGGTTAACTAAAAAAGACCCTCCTAGCCGTAATTTTCATTTTTACAATCTACAGTGAGGGAGAGATCTAAAGCACTGTTGCAACTCTTGCCACATGCAAGTACCCTAATGTTAGTGCTTCTCTTGCTCACCATATTTCCATACCATGCTCTCTGTTTGAGTTTTGATTTTTTTCAAACTGTCATAAAATTTGTTTTTCTCCATTACGTGTCCATAATGCCTCACCAATGAAAAAATGTCAAGGTAATGTCTATGCTTCTTTGTAGTTTAATTTTTAGTAGACTAGAATTGAAAATTAGGCTAAATTTGCCAATCTATTTCATTTTTTTTTCATCGCATGGTGCATTCGATACATTTCGCTCGCATCGATAGCGATACACCTTGTAAATTTACAGGGTGCATCGTAATTCAGAGCATGAACATAATGCACCGACGTTTTTTTGATGCATTTTATAAACTAAAAAGCACTAGGATTTATGCAACAGATTGTACATCAGTGCGTCACACCCTATGCCTTTATATTTACCAAACACACTGCAAACTTAATATCTAAAAATATATCCATAGCTCGGTGTGTTCGATAACTTGAACATTTCGTACCGGTGTGAAAACGGTTATAAGTGCGCACTAGTATAAAAATTTCAATTTGTGAAGCAATAGTGGTGTGCCATAATTATGTCCACACTGATAGTAGTGTGGCTATAGCTGAAAGTGCACCAACGCTGGTGCATGAATGGGTTTTGTGCACACTGATATTTGTTTTTTTTAATTGAAAGTTATGTTTCCATATTTATAAATACATGTTTCATTTAAAAAAATGCATTTTATATATGAGGCTATTGTATTTTATATGTCAATCATGTAACAAAGATGTCAGCAGAGGGAGTAGGAGCAACATGGAAACCCATACAATATGATATGAACATGGCAAGACAAAGAGAGGAAGAAGGAATGTATGCCTCCTCAAGTATTATGTGTAGGCTATATCCTTGAAGGCACACTCTGTTTTATTGGTGCATTTGATCCACTGATGGAGCACCCAGGTGCAAGATTTCTGTGTTGGTCCTACAACATGGTATAGGCCCACTAAGGAGGAAATATACTTTATCACTGGCCTATCCAGGAGAGGGGAGGATTTTCCCCAATTTCTTGATGTCCCCCATGGTATTTCAACTTAGAATTAGCTTGCATACACTTAAAGATATGTCGAGCCTCATGGGTTCATTCCATTAGATTTTTAGGTCCGTGGTGGACAACTAAAGATTTCTTCTTTTGCTGTAGAGGAGATTAGGTGCCTCTTGTTATTAATCATGATCATTGCACACTTTAGTTGTGATGGGAAATGCATTAGTTTCTCTCTTTTGTATTATGTTGATTCTTTAATTCAGATGCCACATTGCATCAGATGGCATGCCATTTTTTAAGCCATTTTGCATGGATTTAGATAGATGTCATGCATTGAAACATGGGAGGGATACCTTCCCTTTTGCTTATGAGCTTTTTGTTTATTTGAGAGGTTTCCAGAGATGAGGCCTACATTTACACTCGCCCTCTTAGGCTGATCACTGAGGCCTAAATGTGGATGTGGGGGTATATGATACCCAAGAGGGGCTTTCCAAATTTTCCAGCTAGGATTTCTCCTTAGGCACTAGCACTATTGGGTAGTGAGGATGACCATGCGTTTATCACGTTGGAATTTCCATATGCGAGGATTGATTGGAGAGGGTGTCCCAACATCTTCTTCAAAATAGTTGAGCCTCTAGACAATAGAGGTAATATTAGTGTTTTATTAAAAGTAATGTAGTTTCATTTTCTTGCAGTTTTAATGAATTAGAATAAAATTTATGCTAGCACATTCTTTGACTTGTTTTATTAAATTGTTTAATGAAATTGTTTAATTATTTTTCTACACTATATATTTTGTAGACATTGAAACATTTGATGGGGACATGCCTCCTCCCCCACCGGATGTTGGAGGAGATGAGGATATGGACGAGGCCCAAGAGGGTGAGGCACATCCTCAAGGGGGTGTGGGCATCTGACGTCATAGGCTTGGTCTATGAGTTCGGATGGACTACTGCGACAAATTGGCTAGAGATTTGTTTGATGCGGGAGTCCACCTTGCGAGGGCTTAAGACATCATGGTGGATCCTAGTTTCATGGGGATACATAAGGAATGTCCATGGGAGATGATGTCCCTTATGTGGCATATCATCAAAGCTAGTAGGGTAATGAAAATGATGAGAGATGTAAGCCAACATCATGATGCATCAACAAATAAATCAGATGAGGGTGGTGTTGATGATGAGGGTGGAGATCATGATGCTTTTGGTAGTACCACCCCATTAGATCTTGTGTGTTAGGTTAGTTGGTGATCCATCTACTAGTACACCCTCTCAGTCGCCCGATGATGAGACACCATATCTAGAGGATGTGCCTCATGTTTCTCCTGATATAGCATACCAACCACCTCCTCTTCCACCTTAGCTGAGTTCAACATACGTTGATCATGCATTAGTTGACCATCCATCATATTCTACTATAGACTAACCTGACATTATGCCTATTTTATCAGATATTTGATTGCACTTATTTGACTTGACGTAGTTATTTGACTTGTTTGTATATATCTATCTTTATATATATATATATATATTTCCTTTTTCTTTGTTCATTTTTATGTTTAATAAATATGTTGGTGTTGAAGTGTATATTGTTAGGTCATGTTAGATATGTTCATTTCATGTGCTTGCAGATAGACATGTATGTGATATGAGTTATTTGGAATGAGATTTATGTTAATTTGAGGATGTGTGCAGTGATGATGTTAGATTACAATGTTTGTGTTTTGTTAGATGTGATCACAATGATGATGCCATGTTGGATTATTCGATTTTTGTACTAGAGAATGGCGTTTATATGTGCTAGAGGTGTATATAATTAGATGATGGTAGTGAATTCAAATGTGTATCTTAGATGATGTTTATGATTGTTATATGGTTATCATCATGATATTTATTTTTTATGAAATAATATTTATTATATATTATGTATTGGTGAACTTATATCAAACTTATATATATGAAATTGCATGCAAAACGACTTACTTTAAGAAAATGCAAAGATATTTTTATAAATTGCAAAGTTTAGTATGGTTGAAACTATGATTGTAAAATTAAGATAAATATTTTTCTATTGCTTAGATAGTTTATTGATATTCAATCTAACTTATTTAGTAAAATATTTCAATATGGATAAGGAAAAAATAATTTAGTTAGTTCTTAATAAGACGAAAATGTGTAACTCATTCAATTAATATAAAATATTATTAATAATAAATTATTCAAAAATACAATTTAACTAATTCAATATTGGTTTATAAAAGTCAATCTATTGTTAAATTTAAAAGACTTAAGTCACAATTTTTTATAACCTACAATCTAGATCCATCTTAACTCTGGATCTACCAAGCATCGGGAGGGATCAAATTTCATTTTGAGATGCAAACATCTTTTAGAGTGAAAAGAGATTTGATCCCTCTAGATGGATCTAGGCTGGTATAATATATATGTAGTTGACATTGAAATATTTTATTTACAATTCACATTCTCCACATTAAAATGTGAAAATATGCCCTGTCATATTTTTTTCCTGTATGTATACATTTAATTATTTTTATTATTAATATTTTCTAAAATATTAAATATTAAATCCATATTAAACATTGAAAAATTTATAAATATCCCTCATATATTGAATTAGAAAGCAACTATTAATGGAATAAGAATTCTCTTAATATTTTTCACTAAAGTGAAAATATAAGAAAATTTTCAATTTAAATTACTTTACTATTCTCTATATAAAATATCTATAAAACGGAAGAGCTACCAATAACATGGCAGAAGTGATGGCTCTGGAGCAGTATCTAGAGTTTCTAACACAGAATCATCGCTCAAATATCATTGTAGAAGTGGACTCCAAGATAACCATCAACACTGTGAAAAGAATCAGCGGTGGTTCTCAGCCAGAAAGAGTCTCGAATCATTGGAAACTTATCCAGGTTTATTAAAGAATCCAACTTCATCTACAGGGCCTTCAAACCATAAGTTTCAACCATGTTTGTCGCAATGCCAATAAGCTTGCGGACTTACTGGCCAATAAAGGTGTGTGCATGCAGAATGTGGGATGGCCAAAAGGTGGCAAGAAATTCCTCCAAGTCGTCTAAAGGCTATCTGCGAGGATCAAGTTGCTGAGGACAGAGAGGTTTTCCGATTTCAGGCTAGGTTGAATAGCACGAATTGATGTCACCGAACTGTATAACCTCAGCCCAGCAGGATGAACCAGGAAGGTTGGAGAGTCAATTTAGTTCTCACTTTTTCCCAGAGCATTTTGACTGGTTTCCCCAGGTTTCTAGTTGGCACTCGGTGGAATCAACTCCTAAATAATCTCGGGATTGGGTTTAGGCTTCATGGTACAAATAGACAGAACTGGTAGTTAATGGTGTACAGCAGTTGGCTTTCTCCCTCTTTCCACTTTCGAACTAGAAATCCTGGCAATAGGCGGGTTTCCAGTGATCGCACATCTGCAAAGTGGAAAGTGGTTTTACAGTTTCAAGAGCGATCCCATAGGGCTCACGACACGTGGCATTGTGTAGTTTTCGAAAATGCCCTAAATCACTCGTTAAGGTTTGGTTGGGTTTGGCGCAGCGATATGGCTCCTGGCCGTAGGATCCGATAGCTTGGTTGGATGGTTGGGATTAACCGCGCTGTTTAGTGGGGCTCGACAGAGCATTTCATCGTTTCCTGATGGCACGTCTTGTCCTTTCCATCCTTGGTGTTCTTTGGGGGGTCGGGGGTAACCGCTGACGATGGTCGGCTTTGGGGGCTATTTTGACGGGTTTATTGTAGTCCTTCGAGGTTTTCCCCTAGGTTTTGGGCTTTCGGGTGTATGTTGGAGGGTCTTAGTCTTTGGCAGGATTACCTGTTCTCCTGTGTTCGTCTAAATTGATAGGTTTCTGTACACTTTGTAACTTATCATTTGAATTAATGAAATAAAAGGTTCGGCTCTTGCTTCAGCAAAAAAAAAATCTATAAAACTATGTTATTTAATATGGACATTGAAATATTTTACGTCTCACTAAAATATTTTTTGTTATAAATATATTTTTGTTTTAAATATCACATGTAAATGGAACATAAAATGAATTACACATATTGTAATATCAATAATGTTATTTCTTGTCATGTGAAAATATTATATTTCTTCCTCGTAGTAAAAAGTGAATTATATTTTTTTACTTATTACATTTTTTTCTCATAATAAAATCTAAATTATTTGTTTTTACTTTAGGTTACTTTATATCTCTATATAAAGTTATATAATATTAAGGTGTAAATTGAAGTATTGTAATTATGGCTCACATTAATTTCTTTTGTTATTACTATTTTTAATTTGTTAATTTAAATTATTATTTTACTATTTTTAAATGTAATGTTACATAACAACATATCTCCCATACTGAGATGTAGAGTGCCTCTTGGGGAAATTAATTTAGATTTAGTATAACTTAAAAAAATCTATTTTTATAAAATTTAATTTATTACTAAAGTTATGAGATTTTCAAGCAATTTAAATTTAATATTTGTAACAACTCTTACCAATTTAAATTAGAAATTTATTTCTCTAAAGATGAATTTTACCAATTATATTATAAAATGCCAACAAGACGAATAAAAAAATAATATAATTACTGAAATAATGACAACAAAACATACAACAATGATATAAATGATGAAATAATGCAAGTACAATATATCCCTCTCCATTGTCATCACCTTGATTATCTCCCTTGCTTGGCATAATAATAATGTTGTTCTAACAAATTTGTTTTTATCTAGGGTCGTGTCTTAATATGAACCACAAATCCTTATCCAACCCATCTAGGTAAAAAACCCTTGGTTGCAGTGTTTTGGGAAAACATAAGGTTCCCTAGCTTCATTCCACATCTTTCTAGAGTTGATAGATATCAACCCACTATCACGATCTTGCTTTAAATTATTTTGATCAAAGGTGTCCCACCACTTTCACCTAAAAATAACACATTAGAATGAAGAGAAGTCCACTTGAACGATTTCTTGTATCTTTTCAGTGTAACCTAATGTCCCCCTGCATTAGGTTTTGACCACGGTGGCTACCACGACTAGATTGGTTGAACTTAACTTCCACTCCACGGTATTTGTCATACATCCATCATTGACATGCTCCATGCAAAAATGATGTCCATATGCCCACATAAATGGGAATAAATGAACCAATAAAAAAAGAAAAAATCGATGTGTCATTTGTCTAATAATCCGAACATAATATGTTACAATTCAAAGGTGTAATATGTAGTTAAAACTATATAAAAGATAATATAATTATTGATTTGTTGCACCTAATCCCTATGGTTAGCGCATCCTCTTCAACAAGCGGGTAACATCCAAATGCACGGTATTTCTCTCTGACTTGATCAACAAGCCAACTATTAGGGCATGTCATTGACATATTTTCTTTTAAATGATTAGGTTAAGGCACACTTCTACCATTCAACCATTTGAATTCTTTCCTGTCACTGTCCCATTTCCTCCTTTTCTTTTTGTATAATGCAACCCACGATTGTGTCACTACCACATTGTAAAGAATGAATTTGTTGATGGCTTCAATTTCTGAATTTACTGATGATCAAATCAAACCAACATATATAAATATATAATATATATATATATATATAATATATATATATATATATATATATATATATAATATATATATATATAATTATATATATATATATATATATATAATATAAAGTTTAGTGTGAATAGTTACTGTGTATTAATATGACAAATGATAAGAATGTACTTACTCTTTATCATGCACCTTTTTCCATTCATTTCGAGAAGCTCCCATTCTCTTTTATCTTCATCCCTTTCTTCATCTCAAATACCCTCACCTGGCGCGTTATTGATCTGATTGATGTACTCAATGACATAATAGAAATACTCATATGATATATACCTCTCTTTCGTAGACCCCTTGGGTTTTTCCCTTTGTCAAACAAAACCTTTCAATTTCTTCATGTACCTTTCTAAGAAGAACATCCAACAACAAGAAATGAACCCAAATAATTCAACCTCATTTACTGGGAGAATTAGAAGATGAACTTGTAAGTCCATGAAACTCGTTGACAACTCCTTCACAAACATATAAACAATCTTAGCTATCTATTGATGCCACCGTGGAATGCTAGCCATATGGATTTCTTTTGATGTGATCCAACATACAAATGCAAATAATTTAGATATGGCATGTCGTAGGTCTCGAGGGAAGTCATGGTTCACACACCCATGTTTGAGCAGAGGATAATGACATTATACAACATATAGCACATTATACAAAAATAATTATAAAATATCCAGTTATATGAAAAAAGAATCATGTTTTTAACTTACATACTTTTAGAATGTTCAAATGGTCAAGTGATTTCAACCCCGGCAAATGATCTTCCACAGTGAAGCATTGTGATAGTGAAGACCCATATAATAAGGCACCTTCACACTCATTATAATTTCCTTTTCTAAAGAAATATCATCTTTCTTTAAAATCCATGGGACATCACCTTCTTTGAAAGTTTAAGAGGGACCAACCTCTCCTCTAGTTTCTTTTCTTAGCGAATATATATTTTTAATTTTTGAAGAAATAAGATCTCTCCTAATAGTAAACATGTCACTTTATTTTGATGATATGTGCCTCCATAAAGAAGATGAAGCATTTTTAAAGATATGCACGGGATCTAGTAAGTGGGAAATCTTAAGATCCTCCAATATGGGAGCTCATAAAAGACGAATTTTCTTTTCATCCCAAGGGGAAATTTCTCAACATAGGTGTCGAAGAATTATAGATAATTGAACATAGGCTCCCCATTTGAATATTTATTTTATGCAAACTCCTTCTCCTTCTCTCTCTCATACGCTCTAAGTCATTCAACTGGTGTCATTATTGCAGGCCTTTGGGTTCTCTCTGGTTTACCATTGAAAGTGGATGTTTCTCTTCTATAAGGGTGTTATTCTGGAAGGAATACCCTAGAGCCATTATACACTAGCTTTCGTAGGTGGTCGGAACCACCTAGCCTTTAGAGAAGGTCGACAACATTTACATCCATGATGCCCTTTTGTTATAAGACCTGTGAAATTATTGTATACAAGCCAACATGTTAGCAACCATGGGGATATGAACAATTGCAACGAATTAAATTAATATGCAAAGCTATATTCTTATTAAACAAATCAATAAGAATGTAATTTACCAGAGAAAACTCCTAAGCTCGGATAATCATGTATGGTGTAAGCATATATGCCATACAACGTAAAACTCTTCTCGGTTGTGATGGGTCTTGATACATCGTACACATGCATCCCTTCCCATAATTCCTTCAGTTCATCTACCAATGGTTGTAAGTAGACATCCATATTCTTCACTTGTCTTCTACCAGGGATTATTAGATCGAAAATAAGATGTTCATTCTTCCCGACAAACCATGGGGGGATATTTTTATTGATTACTACTACAGTCCAAACATAATAGTTGGTGCTTTGGATGGAATATGGGTTGACACCATCCATGGCTATGGCAATTCATAGACTTCATACTTCATCCTTGAATTTTTTGGGCCATGTATCCTCTATATGCTTCATGGCTATTGAATCTGATGGGATTCACATAACTCCTGACTCACTTCTATGTGAGGCATCCAATCTTTGCAACATATCTGATTCTTTACAATGAAAGAGTCTTTGAATCCTTTGGATTATAGGCATGTGCCTTAATATCTTACCAGGAGGACCATGTGATTTACCCATTTTTTTAATTATGGTACCTATCATGCCCACATTTTGATCATATCTCTTTGTCTTCATATTCTCCTCTATATATAATAGAATCATTTGGACATGCATGATATGATATATACCCTACACCCAACATTTTCAACAACTTCTTTGCCTCTTCGCATCTACCTGAAAATACATTATCACTCGGAAGAACATTATCTTTGAATATCCTATAGTTTGTGTGGAATATAATTTTAAAATGCCAATTTTTAACATTCATAAAATCCACCATTTTTAAATTTGATTGTGTGACAAAATATAGGAACTTGATCAATCATGCAAGTCAATTACCTCAATATTTCCAAGAAACATGCATTTCAATTACCTTAGTTGTCCCCAACTGCGTAGACTTTGACTTGGTTCCAGGTCCAAAGAGAGGGGTGGCAAAAGCCAATTTCAGGCTTTCTAATAAGGTATCAGTGATATGATCATCATTCCCTAGCCCATTTTTATGTAATTCATCTAACAACATTTCCTCCATGGTAGTCGTATCCTGTAAGTAATCATCCATACCAACCTCCATTTGATTGCCTCTTGCATTGCCAACTTGTGATGAAGAACTATTATTGTTGTATTCATTCCTAATTGGTGAATCTGGATGTAGTGGGAATTGAATAGGTGGTTGATTGAACCATTATTTGTATGCTTCCTCTCTTATTCTTGCTCTTAATGCAACCTTCTCTTGAGTTGACATTGTAGTGGGGTGCTTTGGAAGATGGTAGGTGGGTTTCTCATCATCACTAGAATCCTAATTTCAAAAAATATTGAACGTCATTAGTACAATATCAATGATATTAGTAAGCACGTCAATGCAATTGGTTTGTTGAAATTACATTATACCAAACAATTATTACCATCATTGATCTAGGATTGAGGTTGGAAGATGCCATATTCTAATTGGTAGGGTGAAGAGGCTGTCCATTTTCATCTACCAACTTCTTGCGATATGCTGCTCCTAATAATAGCTTTCGACATTTTTGAAAACATGGAATAATATTTTCTGTATCTAGACTCAATTATGAATCAGGTTCGTGCAAATTTAGATATAATTTTATTCAAATTGGCATGGATTAAAAAAAAATATAAATAGATAATCAAAATATAAATAAAATATGAACTTACTGGAGATGGATTGGGAGAACTCCGTGAAGGAATTTGATAAAAAATATGGAATGAGCTGGAATGTTAAGAATTGGCCATTTGCAGATATTATTGAGATTTTGTCCTTGCATTTGAGAAAAATTAGAAATAAAAATTTGTGTGCATATCTAAAATTAATCTAGACAACCATATAACCACAATCTGAATTTCAATATAGTTTTCAAACCATTGTTTAAGAATAAGGTGACTTTAAGCGGAAAATGTATAGTATGAACTACTATAATTCATGTGGATGCATTCTAAAGGATAATTTGAGATTAATATGCCATTGTATGTGAAATTAAAATTTCAGATAGATTTTAAACCAAATCGATGCGCTTAAAACATTAACAGCATCAGGGCATTCAAATAATACATGCACTAGTTTCTAACATTCCAAAAAAAAAAATGTTATCATATTGGTGCTCTTCTACAAAAATGCACCGATGCGTTTAAAACAAATAGCACCATTATGCACTTGTTTCCCGAGTTTAAAAAATAAAAAAGAATTCAACCAACTTGGTTCTCTTATAACAATTAGAGGACTGATGCTTTTAAATAGAAACCACACCATTGCATTAAAAAAATTAATCACACTGTTTCAGGATTTTGAAAAAAAATTGCATCATCTTAGTGCGTTCAAAAAAATTGTCGCCCTGGAAATGTCGGTGTGCTCTTTAATAAACACACCTCTGTGCTTGACTCTCAGATGCACCAATGTGTAGATAAATTGAAAAAATGCGTTTTTCTTTTTCTTTTTTTAAAATTAAAAAACTAGTGGCAATTGATTTTTCAAAATTCAATTTCATAAAGTCTTTTAAATAGTAAAAGATTATTCACCATTTCATTGTTTTACCCAAAATTTCAAGTGAGTGATTTTCAGGAGAGACATACTGGGAGCACTGTGCAGTAGTATAATACTTTGGAGAAACAAAACTATTCAGAATATCAGAAGATGAAAGGTATGGTGATTCAGTAAAAAAAATTGCATAATAAATCTTTTAAATTTTATTGTTTATTTTACTAATAAAAAATTTAACAATTTCTATTAGGGTTTAATTAAAGGATAGATCATTTGCAAGAGAGACATACTTAGAGCACTGTGGAGCTGCAAAATATTTTAAATCTACCGAAAGATCAGAAGTTGAAAGGTATGTTGATTAAATCAAAACTATAGATAGAAAAAATCTTAAATTTTAAATATGAAAATATTTTACAATTTCCATTAGATTTATTCACAATTCAGAAAATAAATAAATTAAACACCCTATATATTAAAAAAAATACTATAGATTTTACTATTAATTTTTTTTTATGAGGATAGTCATTTTGGATTTTTTTGTCTCTCTACCGTTAGGGTTTCTGAGCATTCAGCTTAGTTAGGACATGAAAGAAGCACGGGGGGGATCAGAATTCCTCTCCTTTCATGATGTTGTTATGGGCAAGGTAAGGGAACTTGACGCGTCATTCTTCACAAGGTTCATGACATAAAATGCCTTCAACTCTTCCAGGAAAACCAAAGCAGTCAACATGAGAAAAAAAGAAGATGGAAATGCCACAAAGGGAGCCTAGAATTCGCAAGGAGGAGATGAGGTAAGAGTCGACCAAACTAATGCATAAGACACTCAGATGCCTCAAGCAAAGATCGAAAACAACTACAAACCCAGGGAAAAAAAAAATTTGGTGCTGGAGATTTGGGACCCAGATATTGCAGCTTATAGATATTTCATGTAGGATCACGTTGGCATCCGTAAGTTTATGGGGATAGGAGCCATGAAAAAGCACTGAACTAGTGGATTCAAAATAAATGGCACCCAACGGGAGAGATTTGGTTGAAGTTAGGATCTAAAGGATTCTTCACTGTAAAATTTGACCTCCTAGAAGACAGGGACTGTATCTTCGAGGGAGGTCCAAATTTATTTATTTTTGTTGGTGTTTACATGCAGTACTGGAAGGAAAATTTCACTCCTGAAAAGGAGGAATTCACCAGGGTCCTTATTTGGGTCAGACTCTACTCACTACCGACAGACTACTGGTCACCCTCGGTGTTAAAAGGAATAGGAGATAGGCTGGGGGAATATATTAAAATGTCAGAGGGCACCATAAGTGGATACTATGTTTCTTATGCAAGAATCTGTCTACATGGATGTTTCGGGGGTGTTACTGGATGCCATCAATTTGGTCTTCCAGGATAAAGTATGGGTCCAAAATATAGACTATGAGAGCATACCCTTTTGATGCATAAAATGCCATGAGCATGAGCACTTATTCAGAGACTGACCTGAGAAAAAAGTGAAACAAAAAAACACTCAAGTGCAAAAGAAGTCAGATGAACAAAGCTACACCAAGGTTGGACCCAAAAATAAGAACAACATGAAGACTCAAGGAAAACAAGGATCGCAACAAGTAGTAAAAAAAAACAAGTTTGAATCCCTATAGGAAGAGCAGGAGGAACCAATCTCAGAAGAGAATCTTGAGGAAGGAAAAAAAAGTCTAATCGAAAACTCAATAGTTCATAACCAAATTCTAGGGGAGAACTATGAGCACTACCACGACGAGAAATACCTGATCCAGAAGGAAATGATATGGAGCCAGTGATGTCAAAAAACTCAGATGAAGACCATGTCATAGAGGAAGCCCTTGAAGGAGTGGAACTCAACTCAATAGAAAAGGAATGGGTAAAAGGTGGCTTGGTTTCCATACCTTAGGAGAACATACAAAAAATAGAAGGTGCTTATCTATTCCAAGAGGGACTAAAACAAAGCACGATGAGGAAACCTCCAAAGTATTTGACTCTTAAGGGAATCTTAGCAAACATCACAGTGGATCTTAGCAATATTACTCGGTGAGGGAAAGGTAAGGGCTATCACTCTAACCCCCCATCTTTCTCAATGAATTGCATATCTTAGAATATTAGAGGCTTAAATAGGTTGGGAAAAAGAAGGCTCCTAAAACATAGACTCATAGAACACAAAACATAAATAGTACTCCTCTAGGAGACCAAGCTTTCCAAGGAGAACCTGCTGACACTGTAAAAGTATTGATTCAAGGGATATAACTACTTAGTCAATGCAACTCTTGGCTCTACAGGTGGGAAACTTATTCTCTGGAAGAACTCCCTTTATGAGTTAACTTGTTATGAAACCAACTCACAAAAAGATAGAAAATATAGATCAACGACTTAGAAATAAGCCTCTTCGAGGGGAAACCTCCTTTACATTACACAAATGAATAGTTCTTGGATGGATTCAAATGACACAACCTCCTTTCTACATATAGGAGTCGAAGGGGTCACAATATAATCAAAGGCAACATAAAAATAATAATGTAAGGGCACCACAATAACAATAGTGGGCTTCTATTGGGCACAACAATAAAAATAAGGGGCTACACTAATAACAATGAGGGAATAGTGGGCTTCTATGGTGTACAACAATAACAATAAGGGGGCTACACTAATAACAATGAGCGAATAAACTATTATTATAAGGACCTAACATACCCCTCTCCAAAAAAAGCATTGTCCTCAATGATTGAGTAGTTCTGGATGATTTTGTGTAAAATTCTCATCCTCCCATGTGGAATATTCCACGAGTAAGTTCTTCCACTTGATGAGATACTTTGAAATTGATCGATTTTGTAACTGTCGAGTTCTTGTTTCCATGAATTCTTCAGGTTCCAATATGGTTTTTCCTTCCTCATTAAGTTCTGGTAATATTGTTTAAATTGGGAGCTTGTCACCTATAACCTTCTTTAAGCATGAAACATGGAAAACTAGGTGCACTCTGGAAGATGTAGGAAGCTCCAATTTGTATGCCATAGCACCAATTTTTTGCAACACCTTGTAAGGACCATAATACTTTGGTGATAATTTATTATCCTTCTTAGCTTGCTTGAGGGACATTTGTTTGTATGGTTGTAGCCGTAAAAATACCTAGTCACCTACAACAAAACTTCTTTCGCTGTGATGCTGATCCACTTGTTATTTCATTCTATTCTGTGCCAAAGTGAGGTTATCCTTTAAGAGCCAGAGAACTTATTGTTGATGCTATATGTGATCTTCCACTACTTGAACCTTAGAATTTTCTCTTCGAGATGACATGATGGATGGTGGATGATATCCATAAAGTGCCATAAATGGGGTCATTTTTGCTACAATGTGGAAGGAAGTGTTATACCACCATTCAGCCAGAGGTAACCATTTGACCCATTCTGTTCGTTTATCAGATACAAAGAAACGAAGATATCATTCCAAACATTTGTTTACGATCTCAATTTTCCCATATAATTGAGGATGATAAGATGAGCTATGAGTTAATTGAGTACCCAGACAAGAAAATAATTTCGTCCAAAAATTTCCAATGAAAATAGGATCTCTGTCGCTTACAATAATCTTTGGGTTTCCATGTAGCTTTTGAATTGTTTCCATAAATGCATTAGCAACTGTACTAGCTTTAAATGGATGAGATAATGCACAAAAGTGTGCGTACTTGGTAAGTCTATCAACTACCACCATGATGACACTCTTTCTTTTGGACTTGGGTAAACTTGCGATAAAATCCATTGAAACCTAATCCCAACATTGACTTGGAATGGATAAAGGTTGTAATGGACCTGAGGTCTTAATTGTCTCAACTTTATTTTGTTGGCAAACCAAGCATTCCACCACAAACTTTTGAATATCAGCTTTAAGGCCATCCCAAAAAAATTCCTTCTTAATCGTGTGGTATGTTTTTAAAAATCCTCAGTGCCCTCATAAGGGAGAGGTGTGCAATTCTAGAAGAATATTTTATTTGATTTGGGAATTATTACAAAGGTGTAAGTGATCTTTGTACCATAATACATCATTTTTCCATCTAAATGTATAATATGCACTAGGATCTTGCTGCAAATTTTGAATGAGTGCCCAATCTTCTTCATCATTCTTCCATTCATCCCTTGCTTCAGTTATCTAATCTGGTTGGATAATAGAAATGGCACAAAACAATGCTTCCACATCCTTATCCTTTCTTGAGAGTGCATTTGCAACAACATTTTTCTTCACTTTTTTATAGATGATTTCAAAGTCATAACCCAACATCTTTATGACCCATTTTTGTTTTTTCTCTGAAGATAATATTTGTTCTAAAAAGCATTTAAGACTATCATGATCTGTTTTTATCTTAAAGTGCCTTCCCATTAGGTAAGGTCGCCATTTCTTAAGTGCATGCAGTATTGCCAAAATTTCCTTCTCATGAATAGCTTTGTGTAAATAATTTCCTTTGATTGGACGACTTTCAAAAGCAATGGGTCTTCCTTCTTGCATTAAAACAACACCAATTCCATTTCCCGAGGCATAACATTCCACAATAAAGGTTTTGGTGAAGTCTGGAATAACTAAGACCGGTGCTTAGCACATTGCCTCTTTAAGATGCTCAAAGGCCTTATAGTTGCTTTTGGAGTCCAAGAAAATGCATCTTTCTTTAGTATTGTTGTTAGAGGTGTTGCTATTCTCCCATAATTCTTAACAAACTTGCAATAATTCCCTATCAACCCGAGAAATCCTCGTAGATGCTTTATGGATGTGGGGATTTTCCATTCCTTAATGGCTTTAATTTTGTTAGGGTTTACCTTAACACCCTCATCAGATACAATATGACCCATATATTCCACCTCTTGTACTCCAAAGAAACATTTGTAGGTTTTTGCATATAATTGTTTCCCCTCTAATAGCTTGAGCACCCTGTTAACATGGTCAACATGATCCTTCCAAAACTTGTTGTAGATTAGTATATGATCAAAAAATACTAACACAAATTTTCTAAGGAAGGGTTTGAAAATGGAATTCACCAAACCTTGAAACATAGAAGGTGCATTGGTAAGGCCAAAAGGCATGACCAAAAGTTCATAATGACCTTCATGAGTTCTAAATGCTATTTTGGGAACGTCTTCAGTCTTCATTTCTATTTGATGACATCCTGAACGAAGATCCAACTTGGTGAAGTAAATTTCTCCATGTAATTCATCCAATAATTCATCAATGACAGGAATGAGAAATTTGTTGGCATTATGACACAGGTTTGGCTCTATGACATAGGCGTTGTCCTTGATGGAAACTCACTTAAATGGCAGATCACCGTTCAGGCTCTCAGAATAAAAGAAAATGAGGTATACGCAGGTTCCTCTTAAAAAAGTCGCGTATACACGTGGGATTACCAATCAAAAGGAATGTATACGTATGCATGCACCTTCATGCAAAGAAAAGCATGTACATGTGGGAAAACTTATGTTTGGTCCATGGTTTTTAGTTTGATATATTTGAACCTATGGTTTTGGTCCTTGGTATTGCATCCAAAGTGTTGAACCCAGGTATTGGGTCCCTAGTATTGGTTATCAATGGTTTTGGACCATGGTTTGAGTAAGGCCTAAGACTATAAAAGGGGAAGGAGATCATTTGACAAAGGCATTGACTTAAGTATTGAATATTTGATGAAGAGCAAGATCTAGAATACTGGTCATTGGGTTATGGTACGTTGCTGAATCTGAACCTAGGAGGAACCTGAGCGCTAAAATATGGATAAGTTCTATTAATGAGTCGAGATCCTAAGGCTTGGATAGTAGTATCATTGTGTGATTTTGATCTGTTATAATTGGCGCATGATTAGATCTATAAATCTGATAATCTGGGTATAACTGATGTCTGATTAAATGAAAAGGGCAAATTATCTTTTATAGGTCTATACGCAGGTTCGACACATCAGAGGTGCGTATACACGCATGTTCGTCAAGTGAAGAAAATGTATATGCTGGCTGGCCTTAATACAACTACGTATGTACTCATGGTTATGCATATTGAGTAGCGTACATCTCATGAAATATATTTTAGCTACTTCTATTTATTGCTGCAGTGTTATGGGTTCATAATTGGTGTTTGGTTACTGTCACTATTTTCTGAGAATTGATTGGTTGATTCAGTATTTGTTTGTACAAAGGATATTGGTTGATGCAGATATACTTGATGTTTGATTGAGATTCATGGATCCAGTCTGAAAATTTATGAAACGTGGTCCCTGGAAGAAAAGAGAAGGTTGTAGCCTTCTGTAGGTCAGCACCTACATACTAGTACTTCAGCTAGTACAAGAGCTAAGGGGGTTGTAGCTCCCTTCCAGGAGAAGCTGGAGAAATAGAGAAGGTTGTAGCCTCCTGCAGGTAGCAGCCTACTTACTGGTATAAGACTGCACTAGTACAAAATCATTGTAAAAAAAAGGAAGTTTCTAAGAAGATAGAGACAAATTGCAGTAGGTAGTTTTCACCCACATTGGGTTTCCACCTTACATCTTGGTGTTCATGTGTGCTGTTTATGTGTGATGATTTTTTCTGCTTTACTGCTCCTGTTTACTGATCATATGGTTAATAATGTTCTGATGCACTCATTAAAGAAGCAACTAACTGATTTATAAGTTTACTGAATATACGCTAGTTTCATTATACACAATTGCGTATACACGCAGGTTTCCTTAACTGAAGTAGCGTATATGAATATGAATATGGAAATGGAAAAATTATATTGATTTGATAATAATGATTCACCCCACCCCCCCCTCTTAGCATTATTTCCAACAATTGGTATTAGAGCGGGTCCTTCAGAAGAAGCTTGATCGCTTGAAGGAAGATGTATCATTGTGAGCAACTATGAAAAAGAAGAATCAATCAGGCCACCAATTTTTGATGGGAGCAACTTCGTCTATTGGAAGGTAAGAATTACTGCCTATCTTCAATCTCTTGGTACAGAAATTTGGGATATTGTGGAAATAGGATACACATTTCCATCAGCAACTCCTACAGATACGGCTGGTAAAAAGCAGTATGAAACAAATGAAAAGGCTGTCAATACTCTATTAGGGAGTCTATCGCAATCAGAATTTGTCAAGGTTATGCAGCTCAAAACCGTAAAAGAGATATGGGACAAGATCGTTCTGAGCTATGAAGGAGATGATCAGGTAAAACGATCAAAACTACAAACTCTCAGAATTCAATATGAAAATCTTAGAATGCACAATGATGAAAGCGTGGCTAACTATTTCCTACGTATAGATGAGATTGTGAATTGTATGAAAAACTTGGGTGAAGAAATAAAAGAAGTTGTTTTGGTTGAAATAGTTCTAAGATCTTTGTCTCCTAAGTTTGATTCAAAAGTTTTTTCCATAGAAGAAAAGCAGAATCTACAGAGCATTACCATGTCACAGCTGCACGGAATTCTAATTGCTTATGAAATGAGAAGAGGGGGACCATCAGAAAGGAGAGAAGCCAAATTCAAAGCCTTAGGAAGAGGAGATTACAATGAGTCAGGACATATGTTAGAAGAAGAGGAAGAATCAAAATTTGTCAAGAACCTTCAACGGGGAACTGGAAGATTCAGAGATAAGTTGCATTTCAAATGCTTTGGTTGTGGAAGAGTCGGTCACTATGCTACTAAGTGTCCTCATAGAGATAAACTTGACAAAGGTAAGGAACCAGTTAGATCGAACAAAAAAAAAATGTAAGTAAGAAGAGCTATTATACACATGAAGACAGTGTTGGATATTCAAATAATGATGAAGATGAACAATGTAATGATTATAGACTTTTGATGGCTTTTGAAGATGATGATTTCTTGGATGCTATAGGTGAAGAAGGTCTCTATGAAGAAATTTCTAAACTCAAAATTTGTTTAGAGGAAAAGAATATGATCATAGATACTCTGATATTCTGTTGAAGCCCCGAAAATCGGGTCGACAACAAGGGGGATACCCACCTATTCCGGACCTTGGTTGGCAACTCCTTATCCGTTTGGTATAGCGGGTCTGACTGGGGATGACGGGACTAGTTTCCCGACCTTGGGTGTGTGTGTGTGTGTGTAGAGTTTGAACTATGTTGATCTAAGAGGAATTTAAAGCTAATCTAATTTAGACTCTTTAAACTAACTCTATGCTATTGTAATCTAGTGAGAATCAACACATATGATCTACACTAACCCGGGGTATATATCTCCTATTATGCGATCTAAAAAGATTTCGAACAATAACTGGTAATAAAGATCATTCAGCTATCATAAGAAAAGAAATCATTTGAGATAAACCACTTTGCATAAAAAGTTAGGCAAAACAGTTTTGAACATCATATCGCATAATAAGCCATTCATATGTCACAGATAAACAATATGACTCCACCGTACAAAAGTGCCAAATGATAACCCATATATTCATGTAGTAACATATAAACAACTGAAACTGTAAATCACTTAAAGAGTATAAGTAGACATTGCCAAGAGATAAAAGTACCATTTATGACTAGTTCTACCCATAAGCTTCAAGCAAGAACGATCTATCTCTACTTGTTCTAAAATCTACCAAGAGTACAGAAGTGCAACATTAGTAGCAGATATAAAAAATGCAAGTAAAAATAAATCTTGATCCATCTATTCATCAAAACCTCCTCTGAGGGTGCAGAAGTGCATGTTCTGAGGATAAGTTTTTGACAAATCTCTGGACCCTTCTCTAAATGCACGAGAAGGGTTAAAATACTACTTCCTAAATCTAATAATAGTGTTTTTACAAAATTGTAGGATACGGTTCTCAAATGACCGTCCTTTTTCTAATCTAAACAAAAAGAAACAGCAAACTACTAAAAATAAGCTATTTTTGAATTTGTTCTTTGAAACTGCAAGTGTTCAGCATGGATTTGAGAAGAGTCGGTTGGCCGACTTTTGCGCTGAGCTGGGCTGCGAAAACTGAATCTATGAGAGCTGGCACTACTTTCTCTGTTGAGTTTGTGATGCATTTCACAGTCATCCATTGATTGTGTATCTTGACTAAGTATGCCCAATAGCACTCCCAATTCAACCTGTTCAAAGCCTTCTCTTTCCATTCTGCCTCTATTCGTGAGTTGTTTGGTAGGTATCCCGAGGTGGTTTCTGTGATCAAGTTGGCTCTCTGTAAATTTTCATTTACACAATCTATAAGAACACTTGCCTTTTACGCCGCTGCCTCTGCCGCCTGTTCTTCCTGCTTGATTTGATCGTCCCATTTGTTAAAGAGCAATTCTTTATGGCTTTCGTTTATTCTGGGTGCATTTGCTCTCTTCCCTTCCTCTCCATCCTGCCAAGCTATATACTCTGTCACTCGTCTGTAAACCTGGTCGTACTCACTTCACAGGTCTGTCACTTGATTGGTGAGTTTGTTGCTCAGCTCGCAATAGTGACTCCACTGCGATATTTTTTGTCCCAACTCTTCCTGTTGCTGCAGAAGTTGCTCATTTAAGCTAGTAGACTCTGAAATGAATTCGGAAAGCTTGGGCTCGTCCTTGTGTATTTCTTGTAAAGCTTGCAACTGCTTTCCTTTTTCATCCAGGATTTTATGATAATTTATCTGCATTTGCTGAAAATCTTCTTATAGTTTCTCGTGTTGTTTGGACGCTTCATTACTGGAATTGGCTTGTTGTAGCTGTTGCTGTAGTAGCTGTATCTGGTTTTCTTGCCCCCTTAATAGTTGCTGAACCTCCGACGCTTTGTCGATAGTCGCAGAAGCGTATGCTCCTGCGATTTGAGACAACTTCGTGAGATTTTCTGTCGGATTGCTGTTAGGGTCTTTCCACAAGACGTCTAAATGTTCGGCGTCTTGTGACAGCGTATTCTCCAGCTTTCTCTTCTTTCTTTGTCTCCTCACCACTGCTTTATGTTGGGGACTATAAAACACGTCCAGTGGGGGAATTTCCTCTACACTAAGTAGGAGCTCAGAAGGCAGAGCGATATGACTCGGTTCTGCTTCTGAGACACTACCGACCATGGTTGAAACCATTTCCTGTGTTACCTGCACATCGCTCACAGACGTTCTTGGGACTTGCCCTTCAAGGCTGATTAGCTCATTGAAGTTTTCCCACTCTTTATCGAGCTCTGTCGTGACGAGTGACGATGTAGTGACGGGAGGAGGGAAATTTCTTGGTGGGGAAGTGATAACTTGCAGTTGCGACATGGCATTTGACTAAGCAGTATCCTTGGCTGCTTCTTCGACTTTCCTTTGGTCGCTTGCAGAATTTTTAGAACGTTCGGGTGTTCCTTGTACAGCGTCAGATTTGGATTTGGAAGTACTGGAGTTTCCGCTGAGGCTAACACTTGGAGTAGGCTCTCTGGCGAGCGGTCGTAGCTTTTCTAGAGGAACACTGGCTAGCCTTCTTTCTCTGAATAACAAAAATCTTTCGAGGTCATTTGGGGATAACCTCAACTTAGCTTCTCGCAAGACTTCCTAGAATGAACTTTTATTTTGAAACAAGTCATCAAATAAATCTTTCTTTCTGGTGAACACTTTTATTCTGACACTTATAGTGAAATCATGGGCAACATTATTTAGGTCAAAAGGTCGAGCATGGAATTTAAATAATTGTAGGGACGTCACATTCCCTACTTCGGCAAAAGCATGTCCTACATCGAATAATGAGAAGACCCCACAAGCTACAGGAAACTGAGGCCATATGGCCTTCTTCTTGTCTTTTAACTCTTTGGTTAGGTCACCTTCTGAGCAAGTCTGATAGGCAATTTCCCTAGCCAAAAGCTTGTCGGGGACATACAGAGGTAGGAAATGTGGAGGTACAGTGCTCCCAAAAACTCTGATATAAGTGAACCATTCTTTCCTTAACCATCTTGCGACGGGGATGATGTCTATTTGTGCTTCGGGTGAGCACCTCGGGGGTTCTTCACCATACATCATCCTATATAGGGGTAAAATGAGCCCGTGGCAAATCTGATAGAAGTGAGGGGCAAACTATGAATCCCACAATACTTTGTGGTAAACATGAATAGGTGACGAGTCCTGGGTAGTCCATTTCCAACCGATAGTTGGAAATTTAGATACATAGCAAATAGAATCCATAATGTAAGCAGACAGATAAAACGGAGGATAGACCCTTTGTGACAAGGATCTCTTAGAACGGTAATTCACGACAGCAGTGAACAAATTATCAGAAAATATTTTGGCCCAATCCACGAGATCGACATTTGTGGCAGCGTCTATGAGTGGTAGCCAATCAGACGAAAATTTATTTATGTCTGGCATCCCAAACAGCCTGCACAGCATGGCCACAGCAAAACAATATGGAGAGGTGAGAGAACCAGTGCTATACATACCATTTTTATCCTTTTTTAGCAGCTCCTCTCTTCTGGTCCATTCTTTAGTGGTTTCTGCTAGGTTTGGGTTCTCTTCTGCAAATTTCTTGACAAATTGTGTGTTGTAGGTCGTATGAGGCTCCGGAAGATTATACATAAGCTTTAAGTCTTGCGCGGCGAATGATCCTATGAGCCCATGCCCTGGAGCCTTGAATTGTCTGCCTTGTAACTCTGCATTGTCAAGTATCCATTTGATCATATCTGTATACGGCAATATCTTGGGTCTAGCTGCTATTCAATGAAGAAATGAACAAGCCATCTCTTCTAAGGATGCCTCGAAAGAGTTTGGCGATCCCGCGGCGATATCGACCTTCATTACTTTGGGATTTTCCTCCTCCAGCAGCCTATACGTGCCTTCCCAGGTTGAAATTCATGTGTCTCTGTTGCATGCAGTGTTTGTGTACAAGGGCACCATCTCCTTTGCCTTTTCCTTCGCTTCGGAGCCTTGGGCTTTATTCTTTCCCATTTGCTCCTGTGTTCGGATTTTTGAATCTTCTTATCTTCTAGCTCCTGCAGATTACAAGTGAGGCAGAAATGACTGATTGAGAAAGGTGATGGGAGAGTTTTAAATGCAACCGATATACTAAATATGCCAACTTACGTGAAACAATCCTTTAGCAAAGCACGCGTCTTCATTTCATTAAATAACTGACAACTAACCCACTTACTATCATTAAAAGCGCATGATTTGGAGTCAGATTATGGTAAGTGGTCTATCTTTGAATGGTGTGCCCGAAGGATTTTCGATTAAATGATTCATGATTCACTTTATGCTCTATTGAAGATCATGCCATCGCAAGGCGCGCTTATCGCAAATCGCCAGATCGCTGAATGCGTCATCGCGGCGATCGCAATATCGCAAGCCGCAACATCATGGGTCGCATGAGTTTGATGTTTGTTAAGTATTGCCATTTCATTTCTGCGATGTGCGATCTTGTGATTGGCGTTATCGCAGATCGGAAGATTTTGAGGTTTTTTCCTTATGAACATTAGTTACTACGACGCGACGTTAGGCTTAACGTTGGGGGCCTTTCGCATTAATGCAATTCCTTAAAGACCCTTACCTTATCATAGACTTAGGTTAAAATATTCGAAAGACCACTTTAAGCCTGCGATGGTATCTTTATTTTGAAGAAGGAAAATTTGATTTTTCTCAAAATTAAACTAGGGGTCCCCTATTCATTTAGTATTTTGAGCAAATACTTAAAAATTAAAAAGAGGGGGGTTTTTGCTGGCCACAACACTATCTTAGAAACAAACAAGTAAAGTCTACTTTCGCTTTCCTTTATGAAAATAGATAGGAGTGGAACAAAGGAGACC
>APFE030633217.1:16300-79515 GCA_000404065.3 Pinus taeda | reverse complement strand
CTGCACTTGGTTTTCAGTATGGTCCAATTTTGACCATTTATGAGCAGTTTTCAGTGGAGAACTTCTGGGAGATGATGTAATCAGCTGACCTTGTTCCTTTAGGTAGTGAAGCAACACTTTTAGGGACTTAGGAGCCCTCAGTTTATGGACATTTATGATTGGGGTTGAAGTGCCCAAAAATGTCTATAACAAGTACCCAATTTACAAGTCTTGTTTATGTCCTCTTTTTAGAGAAGAGGATATATCTTGTGACAAAAGGCCCAAATTTCCAACAAAGAAGGCTCAGGAAAGGGTATTTTTCTTTCACATGTTCAAAGACATTTATGTATTTTAAGGTGTTTTTTATTTTTTAGTTCACATATTTGGAAGCACAATTTCACAAGTGAAACTAGGATGTTATTAAGAAGAGGAAGGTCATTATGATTAGCTTCAACTTGACATGAATGCAAACTCACTTTGAATGCACCAAGGGGATCCAAAAGGAAACATCTGATGCTCTAGTTGTGTGTGTGTGGTTAAACACAAAGGACCCCTTTCATTTGCATGAACTGTTCTTGGTACAAATCCATGTTAGAGTCGAGACCCTAAAAAGATGAAATTTAAGTACATTGAATGTATTGTCTATAAATAACCTCCCTAACAACCTGAAAAAAACATAAATTGATGTCATTTACATTGGAGTTGGTGGAAATCACTTGAATTGTGTTACAACTTTAATCGTTACCCCACAAAAATGTGTCATGCTTCGTTGTGATGATGCTTCAACCCTATTAGAGAACAACCTCACAATGTAAAAGGAATTTAAACATGATGTAACTTTAATAATGCCCCACATTCACTACTTGGATCACCACTCATGTCTAATTTAAGGCTATTTCAAGCATTGACATGGATAATATCATTTTATTTTCTCTTATGTATATTATTCTACATTGACACAATTGAGTTTAGCAGTTAAGGACTTAAGATTTAGAGGATTTAGGTGTTAATGGTTAAGGGGTTAGCAATTAAGGTGTTTAGGTGGTGAAGGGTTATGGTTTAAGGGTCACATGTTAAGAGGATAAGGAATTATGGCTTAGGAGTTGGTTCATGGATTATAGGTTAGGGGTTAGTGTCTTAAGATTTAATGAGTCAAGGGAGTTATGGGTTATTATTTGTGAGTGGAGAGGTTAAGGGATTATGCATTCGGGTCAAGGGGATAGGGAATTTAGTGGTTATGCGTTAAGGGCTTATGGTTTGTGATAATTTGACTCCTAATCCCCTTATCACCACTTTTGGGGGTTCCCCTATCAAATGATCTTGCTACCTTCCCTCTAGGTCCCCTAGACCCTATGAAATTTAGTCCTAAGCCCCCTTCTCATTCTCTAATGTTAGGATTATAAATCTTAGTAAACCATGATTTTACCTCTGACTTCTACCATCCATGCTACCCTTGTGTCCCCTTGCCCCGTTCAATACACCATAAAATACCCCCTCGCCCCCCCCCCCCCCCCCCCCCCCCCCCCCAACAACAACCTTTTTGGCCATGGCCATCCCATTTTCCTAATGCTATGAACCCAAAATTTGGTCCCAATGCCCCTACAACTACACCCTTGGGCCCCCTTGGCTAAGGGATTAAACATATTAGGGGTTATGGGATGTGACAACGGAGATGACAGGAAATGAAAAGAGGTAAATTTATATTTTATAATCATGAATTATTTGAAGTTTTTTTTGTGATTTTAGATATATTTTAACATTAAGTTTATTAAAAATAAATAAAAATCTATATTTTATAACAGTGAATTGTTTGTATTTAATTTATATGATTTTAAATAGATATCAACTTTACACTATTAAATTGGTCAAAATTTTCATATTTAATTAATTTGGAGAAAAATCGGATTTAAAAAATTTAGAAATTGAAGAGCTCGGTCTTTATCAATGCGAGTTCATTTCATATATCTTCTCTGAAACATGTGTCTTTAGCAATGCAAGTTCATTTATCTGCTCTGAAACAAGTGTTCATTTATCTGCTATGAATTTATAGCAAATGTGTGCTTTAATTTCACAATACGATAGATAATATGCCAAATCGAGTCTTCAATTGTTCATATGATTTTTTTGTCCATAAGATATGTCCACAAGAACTCACATTTTTTAACAGAGAAGAGTTACCAGATTTGGACAAGTTACTGAATTTGGATGTCTTCAGTAATGTCATCATAGATGCCTTGAATTTTAGAAGCATATTGTCATAGTGAATTTGTACATTATAAGGAGATGTAACCTTTGGATGCCTTAGAGAAAATGATCGAATTGATATTTGCCTCAAAGATATAGGGATTAGAGATTGCTGGTTTGGATGTCTTCTGTAGAATGTTTGGGTTTGTTATTAGTTTAGATATGTCATATACATTGTTCTAACATGTATACCTGGTCAAGGGATATGAAATTAATTGGTTGTTATATATCCTCATGGAGTTAATAGTCCTCCAATGTTGATTCAAAGTTGAGTCAATTTGAAGAATTGAACCTTCTAAACCCCTTAACATCATAAAATATTGTTGAAGCCAGAACAACCTTCACTGGAATAAGCAACTTTATCTAATTCCAAGGACCTATTTTGAATATGCAAAGTGCCTTTAGATTTTCCTTTACATCTAGAGGTTTGTAATGGCGTTCAACATAATTACATTCTTTGTGTTTTCTATAATGTGGAAAAACATGCTCTATGTTTCCTAGCTCTAATTAGTAATACCATTGCTACAACTTTTCTCTACAATCCTAAAACACAAGCATCAAGAAGAGAAAGTGATGGTTATAGGATTATTGTGCATGAATTATTTCTCAAGAAACAATGGGTGTGAGATGCCAAATTCTAGAATTGTTTGGATGATTTCCAATTGGAAGTTCTCATGTCCAAAGGGAAAGTTTTATGGCTAGTCACTCCTCCCATGAATCCTTTCTCCCATGGTTCATGCCACATGGGCCATTCTTCTCCAAATTGTATGAGGGAAATAAATGTCAATGAGTTCAACTCTTTTCCAAATAGATACAGGTACAAGATGTCTAACCATATTTCCTTGGAGCTCCTTACCCTAACTGGTAAGAAAATTTACAGAGATGCCAATAGGAATGACTCCTCCCTCACCCTACTTGGAAGTTCCATCCTCAAAATGTGGACAACAAGAAAACTGAAATCATATCTTGGAATTGTAAAACACCTAGCTGAGTGCCAAGCTAAACACAGTTAAAAAATTATATATAAAAGCATGTAGTTGTAGCTTGTCATTTCAACTGACTAGTTGTCCATGTTGCCTCCATGGACCTCATTGTGATCATCATTTTCGTAATGCTTTCTAATCACTGCATCACCCCAAGGCATAATATCACCAACTCTAATGATAATGGCAATATGTGTGCAATAGTCAAGGTTTATTAATGCATAGACTAGGTTATGGCTCCATAAGTGCAGGTCCTTACAAATATTAACAAGCAAGCCATATTCCTTTATCCCTTTTTATTAGTTCTGACCACCACCATCTAGTTATTTTCCAATCCATCATCTTCAGAAAATTTGGCTGCCTTGGATGCCTTGAATTCCTTTAATCTGCCAAGATTCCATGTTTATTTAGATCTCCTTGGAAACATTTGTAATTATCAAAAATAAATATGGAAGAGAGTTTTCATTCCATAGTGATATAAGACTTCATATGTGTTATGAACCATAGAGAAGTGTCATAAAGACACATAGATTTCTAGACTTGTTTGTCCTAGTTTCATAAATATTTCTTGTATGACAGTGCCATAAAAGAATCGAATGCTACCATATCTTATGTTTCTCTTAATCATGGGTTCATCTCCTCTTCTCCTTATGATATACTTATGGTTCATGCTGATTTAGGGTTTGTTGATGGCTCCATTCAATCCTTCTCAACTCTCGTGTGATCTAAATAGGAGGGCAGTTGGTGATAAGAACACGCCCCCTAGTGGCTCTCTGATAATTGAAATAAACTTAATTGTAGTGCTAGGTGGTTATCCACAAATTAGCTATCAAACTGGTTTCTGGGTTAAGTTAGTTTCTTGAATGTTTTGTATCCCACATCTTATAGCATCATATAAAATTTGATACTTTGTCTGAGCATAGGAACCCTGTGCATTTGTTGGCTTTCCACCTATAGTTATATGTCTTAGTATATGCTCATTATCATCTATTACAGCAACCACATTCGCAAATTCATATACACAACTACATAGGTAAATGAGTATATTCATAAATAGTTGCAATGTCGGGCTTGAATCCTTAACAAATTTCTTGGGATATATCTGCATCTATATTAATTGTTGGTTTTGTGATTGGGCATAGTTATAGCTATTTGTTCGTAGAAAATAGAGTTTGGTGTGGTTGGGATTATTAGAGTATTGTGCAATAAATAGAGTTTTGTTTGGTCGGCAGTATTAGCGTGTCAAGCTGAACCTTTACCATAATCACAGTTTGGGAATTTAGTTGGCAACGGTCTGGCCACAACATGCAAAGTAAACCAAGCAGTGAGCAAGTCTGAAGACAAAGAAGATTACATTGTTTATTTCCACAAAGGATTTGTGTTGGTAAAATGGGTGGTGGCTAGACTGCAATGTTTATTTCCAATGAGGATTATATAGTATAATTCCCTTGTTTACAGATTAGTGTTTGTAGATCTAACCAATTGATTTGAATTTTTGTTGAATACTTAATGGAAACTTGATATGTAGCTTTGATGTATTGATACTCCCTCTTTGCCGTCTTCATATGGCCTTCCATCAAATCCTACATGAACCTAGAGACTCAATTAATGGTGAAGGAAATATAAAGTTGACTATGATTCAAATAAATGAGACTACCAACAAATTGACTTTCAAAGAATCACAATCCTTAGTCATCTTAGCTTCTTAAATGGAGTATAATGAGGCTTAAAGATAATCCATTTTAAATATCTTTAGGATATCCAAAGCATACTTTGGCTCAAAAATGAAGATACTATCACCCAATTGCATAAATTTGATGCCAATAAATAAATGCTATAGATCTAAGTTAGTCATTTCAAATGTATCTTTAAATTATGACTTTAGACTTAAATTGAATCACCATTATTTCTAGTGCTAATCAAATTATCCACATGAATCACAATTAAGAGAACTACATTATTCACATGTAATGATAAATGTTGTAATCTATGTTAGGATGCCCCAAACCAAGTTGTAGAAACAAATTAGTAATCTTCTGATTTCATATCCTAGGTGCTTGTAATCATTGAGAGGATGCATGTCATGGGGAAACTATGCAATATAATTCCTGAGATAGTTCACCATTTTCTTGAAATATTGTAGGTCAAGGTTGATCTTTCGTGCTAGCCAAATAACAATGGTTGAAATCTTCATTGGATCAATGCTTAGTCCATCATGGTTCACACAAAAATACAAGATAATCAAGTTTATTCTACCCAAATTCACACTTCTTCATGTTCACAAATAACTTGTCGCGTGCTGCAAACACTTGGTTTATTCATCCTAGGTCCGACTGAAAAGTAATATGTCTAAGTACACAATTGGAATTGAGTAAATATGTGGTTGTATAACTTTGTTCATCATCTCATGAATGTTGCATGGCCATAATTGGTAACACTTAATGACATAAGTGGCCATGCAAGTAGTCCTTGTCACATCTTGAAGGATGTCTTCCACATATCCTTAGGTAAAATTACTAATCAATTACAGATCTTAAGCTGCATTTCACACTTTTTGTGCCTCTTAATACAATGTGTGTGTGATAGGGAGTCAGTGAGGAAGAATGCACCAATTTTTTTTATTAGATTGCATATCTCAACCTTTTTAAGTTTAGTTTCATGTTTTTCTTCATCTTTAGACAACATGCGTGTGATAGGGAGTCATTGAGTAAGAATGCACCAAAAAACTTTGATTAGATTCCATATCTCAACCTTTCTAGCAATTTCTTGAGCATAATAAAATTCCCATCAAATGATGGTTTTCCCATTTGGATTTTCATAGTACTGACATCCTTATGTCTATTACGTGGCCATCTAAATGTTGGGTGCTAGGACATGATAGGGAGTGCCAGGGAAACACAAGGGAGCACTAGGTCAAATTAGTGCATGCAAATGAATAAATAAGAGTTTGTGATAGGAAGAGTTAGTAAGATACAGGTGTGTTGAGGGAGTAACAAGGTATGGTAGGCAGTGCTAAGGCATGTTAGAGGCTAGGGAAACATGCCAAGATGTGCCAGGTGCTAGGGTGTGCCAATGCATTCCACGGAGTGTTGTGGATTTCTAAGAAAACAAAAGGGGTCACTAGTTTCAAATACATGGAAATGAATGAATAAGAGTGTGTGACAAGAGTGTTAGTGAGTTCTAGGTGTGGTAAGGAGGGAGTGAAAATATATGTTAGGTAGTGCCAAGGAATGCTATAGTGCCAGGGAAACATACCAAGATGTGCCATGTGCCAGTGTGTGTCAATGTGTGCAAGCAAATGTTAGGAAGTGCCACAAAAGCACAAGGGATAACTAGTATAAAATGCATGGAAATGGAGATATAAGAGTGTGTTATAGGGAGTTTCAATGTGTTGCAAGTATTCTAAGGAGGGAATGACAATGTTATATGCTAGGTAGTGCCAAGGCATGCTAGAGTGCCAAGGCATGTCAGAGAGTGCTAGGGTGTGCTAGGGAGTGCAAAGAATGGCAAGAAATGTAGGGGATGCTAACACATGCCACATAGGGCTAAGGGACTATTAGATGTGCCATGTGCTATGGCATGTCAAGATGTAAATTGTGTTTTGTAGTTGTTTTATGGCCATGGTTGGACATGAGCCTTCAATTGGTAACTTGTTAAGTGGGATGAGATGAGATTAGACACGAGTAGCCTAAGATATGTTATAGGCAGTTCTTAGGTGAACAAGGCATAGTCTATTTGTAGTAACTATAACTTGGTTAAGTTGTTGTAGTTGTAGTTGTAGTCACTATTTTTTCTTGCCTTTCACCTTGGGTTTGAAGTATGGAGCCTGACTCATCACCATCATAGAAGAGGAAGTACAACAAGGGGGGAAGATACTAAAGTTTGAGCCCTCTAATTACAATGAAATCACCTCCTCCCCATTTGCCATAGAATGCTTTGAAGATGTCAATTGTTTATGGTTTTGTCAAAGAGTGCAAGAGGTAGGTTACCATAAGCATATCATAGGTATATTTTACCTCACCTTGAAGGAAGACAAGATCACCATTGCAGGGACTGATTTCATTTTTTCATTGGATTCCATCTCTCAAGCTACATGCATACCAAACCATGGTGAAAATTGGTTCAAAGGCATGAATCTAGACCTAGAAGAGTACAAACCCTACCTAAAATCAAAATAAAAAGGAGCTCACTCACATGTTTTCCCATTCAGATACTTGTTGGAGAGATATGAACCTTCGATGAAGGTTGTCATGAAGTTCTTCACATGTGAGGGTAGATTTTCTAGGCTATATCAATACCACATAAGACTGTGCATGCACTTTACAATAGACAAGTATCTAAATTTGTCCAGCTACTTGTATAGGAGCCTAGAAAAAATGTTTGAAAAGGTGCAATTGAAAGGCAAAGTGCATTATACAAGCCTATTTCACCATGGCCTGATAAAGGTTATAGTACTCCATCAGTTGAAAGAGAAGAACATGACACGGGACACCTTCATGGAGGCAGCCTTGAAATGCATATAACCACCTCACCAAGCCAACACCAAACCATGTCAGAACAAACCATGGAGGTGGGGTCATCAAGCAAACATTCTGAGTTTTCCAAGGCACCTAGGCCTGAGGTGACCAAGACATATTAGAGAGGTAGAAGCCTTGTGTTTTCTCCTCAAATTGAGGAAGGGGCCAAGCATACTACATCATCAGAACAGTGAACACCATCACATCATGAGGCTTCTTTGCATGATGAGGAGCCCATTGAGCATGACTTTGACCTAGTTGACTTGGAGGCACATGATGATCATAAAACCCTAAAATAATTCATAAAAGAGAAGGATCCTCAAATCATGGAGCCCAAGGACAATTTGGAAAGGGCCAAATTCATCATTTCATTAATTGAGTAAGAAAACAATCAACTTAAGGCAAAACAATTAGTCATGGAGAAAGAGAAATTCAAAGCCAAGAAACAAGAGAAGAAAGGAAAGGCAGTGGTGGAACATGAGGACATTGAGCAACACGAAGGACATGTGGCAAGGAAGAGACCAAGGACAATGGGTCTTAGGAAGGCACTTCAAAGGGAAAGAGAATAAAAGCCACCAATGGAAGAATTGACCTTTGAAGAGAGGATTTCCATGGAAATAAATGAGGACATTGAGTTTTGGATTTAAAAAGTCAATTTACACTTTTATTAGATCCTTGACAAGGCAAAAAATGATAACAAGTTGAAAAAAAATGGCCATCCATTATTACACAAGGAATCAAGCTGTCAAGGTTAAAATCAAGCAGTTGAAGGAAAAAGTCAAGGAAACCCTAATGAGCCAATAGGAGAAGGGTAAATTAGATTTTCTTGCTGATGCATCCATGATTACATAAAATACCTCATCAGTCATCTCTGGACAAATTTTGGGAGGATTTGGAGAAAATTTTGTGTTTTGGTGCAGACTGGTGCAAACTTGCAATTTTTTGGCAATTTTCTGTCTAGGAGTGCAGCAAGCTCACATGATGCTTCTTCAGGGCTCCAAATGATGGAAACTCAGCATTTTTGGAAATCTTATGACCCCGTCTCAAAACCCATTTTCCCACTTTCCTAGTCTAAGGCTCATTTTTTGTGAAATTTTCAAAACATAGTCCAAAAATAAACTTTATGCCCCTCCCTTTCCATTTCGCTGCACACTTGGAGACACCTTGGGTGAATGGCCATATCTTAGTAAAAAATGGGTCATTTTGAGCGAAACAATACGCTAAAAACATATAAAATCTCCCATATTTCCATAAAAGTATTCAGATCTAGATTTGGACTTTAGAAAGGCACTCAAAAATGGCCTCCAAAAGCTCGCTGCACACTTGGAAATTTCTGAGATTTCTGTAAACTTTTCACTGTGTAATTTTTTGTAATTCCTAGTTTGACTTTTGTAAAAGCCAAAAGGGTGAAGTATATGAATGTGAAGGGTAAAATTAAATGTAAATAATGAGTGGTTAGTATTTGTAAGATGTTTTGATGTAAATTTGACCTCATTTATGAGAGAGGTTGCAGTTAATGTTAATTGTAGAACTTATTTTTAACTTCCCTAGACATTAGGGTTTGGTTAGAACAACTCATGGAACAGTTCCTAGAGTCATGGTCAATTTGACCACTAAGAGTGGGGAGATGTTGTTTTTTTCTTTATGTATGAATCTCCCAGTGATAGAATGGGTTGGATTTTAGAATAGAGAACTATTGTAGCTTGCATTTGGACATTTTCTGGAAATCAAAAGACACAATTTGCAACTATTATCTAGGAATTCATGAGCAATAAGTTTGTGATGTTTTTTTCCCTCTATTACAGCTTTATATGAAATATATTCATGTTATCTTTCCATTCATAAATTCTTCAATGGTTTTCCTTACAGTTTATCAACAAAAATATTATTTGCATAAAGCTTCGTTTTGATGGAAAAATCATTATGTGTTACTTTCTTTCTTGCTTAATGAATTCATATTTCATGCTCATTAAGACCTTTTTCTTCTTCTAAAAAGTACACTACACTCACAAACCCTAATATCCATCATAAAAGTAATGCTACCTTTCTCCTTTATATCTTTTCTACTGTAACCCTTTGATCCTCTGACCTAGCTACATGGTTTTTCTCCCTTACCCAGAAACAAAAACCTAAATTTTCCAAAACCCACTTGAGCCTAGTAATTTAGCCTAAAATCATTTACATTATAGTCATATCTTGGCTGTGATTTCATAGAGAGTTACCTCTCTAGTTTGGTAGGGCTAGGTACCAAACTAAAATCTTGGTCTGTGGTTACCTCTGTCGATCTCGTCATCAACCTGGGATATTGTGGAGGATAACAGAGGGCATGACAACTAGAGAGTGCCAAGGTGTTCTAGTGAATGTAAAGTTCCCAAGTCATGGACAAATTAGCGCTAGTTGTGAGGTCATGACTGCCAAGGTGTGTTAGGAAATGCTAGGGCATGCTAACATGTGCCAGGTAGTACGAAGACAGGTCAAAAAAGCTAACATGTTCCAAGTGATAAGGCATGCCAAGATGTAAAAGGGTGTGACAATGAATTCCATGGACTGTCAAGGCAACAAAAGGGAGTAACAAGTTAAAATACAAGGAAATGAGCACATAATAGGGTTATTAAGTCATTAATTTACCTTTTCCATGAGGAGCATGTTAGGCACACCAACACTAGGTGCCAATAGGTTCCAAGTGGCAAGTGTCAATGCATTCTAAGTGACAAATCTTCCTTCGTTTCTTCTCATCTAGTTTTCAGTAATTGATCTCAGATAACTTTAATATTAAACCATGCCAAAGCATACCAAGTCATTTCGACACATGCGAAACATGCTAAGACTTTCCAAGTGCCAACACATGCCTAATGCCAATGTGCGCGAGGGAGTGTGATGCATGCTATGAAGTGGCAGAGCATATAGAAGAGTGCTAAGGTGTGCTAGAGAGTTCCAATGCATGTTGAGGAGTGTTAGGGAGTATTAGGACAACACAAGGGAGAACTAGGTAAAAATGCATGGAAGTGAATGAATATGAGGGTGTGTCAAGGAGTGTCAATGCTTGCTAGCTGTCACAAGGAGGGAGTGACAAGGTATGCTAAGCACGGGCAAGGCATGCCAAGGAATATCAGGGAATTTCAAGAAGTGCTAGAGTGTGCTAGGTAGTTCCGGGGTGTGCTAACATGTGCCAAATAGTGCTAAGGCATGCTAGGTGCTAAGACATGCTAGGATGTGCAGGGTGCCAAAGTATGCAAATATGCGTCAAGGAGTTTCAAGGAAACAAAAGGAATAACCAAGCTAAAATTCGAGGAAATGAACACATAAGAGGGTTAATAAGTTATGACTTTATATTTTTCAAGAGGGGCATGCTAGGCACACTAATAATATGTTCCAATACATGCCAAGTGCCAATGTATGCAAAGTGCTAATGTTTGTCAATGCAATATTATGCCAAGGTGTTCTAGGGCATGCCAACACATGATAGGGGATTGCTATGCTATGTTAGGGCATGTCAGCATGTGCTTGGACATCCTACTCATGGCAAGATGTTCTCGGTACAAATATGTTCCAGGTATAAAGATGTTCCAAGGCATGCGAGGTGCCAAGGAATGTTAGTGTATTTTTCGAAAGTATGTTAAGGTGTTCCATGAGTGTGTTAGGTATTAAATAATATAGTTCCTACAAACATTAGTGGAACTTTATTTAAAGGAAATTTACTAGATAATAAACCTAATAGAGATTAATCATGTGTTGACTCATAGGAAAACTATATTCTTATGACTTGAGGGAAATGATACACACTAATTACTTCTTAATGAATTGATTGTTGACTATTATAACCACTATGATATTGGACACATAATGAAAAATAATCCACAAAAATGGTCTTAAATCATTATCTTTTGACAAAAAATATAGTAACAGGTACATAGCGTCATCAAAAACTCATTGAATGATCAATGATGATGAACATTTTTTATGTCACCAAAAGTAACCAAAAAGAGCATTGGTGAGGGTCAATAAAATATCATCACTAGAAGTGTCACCAAAGAGAGAATTGTTGATCGGCCATTAACGATCGTCACCAAAAGTGTCAATGAAAATGGCTTTGGTGACAAACTTTAAACAACCATCACTATATACACTTACAAAAATGATTTTTAAATACTGTCACCATATGTGACATTGGTGATGGACCTTAAAGCTCTGTCCTAGGCATGAAGCATCATCGAAAACTCATTGGAATGATCGATGATGATGAACATTTATTGATTGTCACCAAAAGTAATAAAAAAGATCATTGGTGACGGTCAATAAAAGATTGTCACTAGAAGTGTCACAAAAGAGAGAATTAGTGATGGGCCTTTAACGACTCTCACCAAAAGCGTCAGCAAAGAGAGAATTAGTGAAGGTCATTTAACGAACCTCACCAAAAGTGTCATTGAAAATGGCTTTGGTGACAAACCTTAAATGACCATCACTATATACACTTACAACAATGCTTTTTTTTAAGAACGTCACCATATGCGACATTGGTGATGGACCTTAAAGGTTCGTCACAAGCATGACCTTCAACAATGGCCTTTTTTCTTGTACTGATAGTATTGACATCATTTCTAAAGGGTGGGAATTTTTGGTAAACAAGGTTGTGAATGAAGGAAAACCATTCAACTGGTCGGACTTGTTGACTCAAAAGCTATAAATGCATGTAGAAAATTGTTGGAATCCTCCCTGGGGAAATAAAGAAATATTTTACATATCTACCTACCTTCTAGATGTGATTTGTGCTCACAATTCATTCCATGACATGAGTTGGACTTGGACACTAAGAGAGCATGTCATGCACATTTACTGCAAGCCTCTTTTAGGGTGCAGCCACAAATGAGTAATGAAAATGTTGACTTGTCACTTCCTCATTCCATTATACAAGTTAATATTTGAGGAAGAACCACCTTTCATGTCACATGGGGCAAGGGAAGTAGTGTCAAAGATAGCATATTTGTTTGACTCACCGAATGACACTTTCCTCAGAATGTTCGATGGACATAAGTCTCCGCATCTTTTACCAAGATACACCACTGATAAGCTAGTTGTCCAAGAACTTTCCTATCATCTCTCCAAAAGGTTGTCAACATTTTTGCACAGGAAGAAGAAAGCATGTTGGCCCGCTCTTCTTATGCAAATTGGATTGCCAAAAATCAAGAACTTGAAAGTTAGAGATACCAAAGGCAAGGCAAAAGAGAAATTCACATTCATTTTTTAGGACATCAATCTGTATGATCAAAGAAATATTTAAAAATACAACTATGCAAGGATTGATTTCCAGTGGCTGAGCAAAAAATTTCAGAGGCCCTTAGAGGAAGCGATGAAGAATGGTTATAATGCCTCCAAGTCCCACAAGCCATATTGCTTTGCAGGACCATCACAAGATACTCTGCAAAAGGGGGGAACTCCATAGGTAGTACTAGTAGAAAGGTGCAACTCACTGCATGAAAATATTAAGATGAAGGTTGAACATAACCCAAGGGGAGAGAAAGGTTGCAATATGAAATAAGATCCAATCATTTTGAAAGTGGCCATAGCAGTAGAGAAGAAGAGGAAACAGAGGATGCATGAAGTAGAAAAGATGCAGAGGGAAGAACAGTAGAAGAGGAGATTGGAAGAAGAAAATTAGAATCAAGAAGAAGAAGAAAGACAAAGAGTAGAAGAAGAAGAAGCAACATGAAGACAAGACTAAGAACAAGAGAAGAACTGTCAATTAGAGGAGGAGAGAAAATAGATGTGGAACAAGGAGCTCACAAAAGAAATTGAGGAGTTTATTAAGATTCAATACACGGAGGTGGAACCAAAGTGAAAAATCAATATGTTGATCTGTTGTTGAGCACTCAGTAGGTCACCATTGAATCTCCCCATCGTCTAGTAGTAGAGCAAGCCCCAAGTGAGGAAGAGGAAATTATTTCTCTTAATGATGGCTTGGTCATGGACATGTACAATGTGACTTACGATGAGCTCCATAAAAATATTGTAGAAGAAAGGAAGAAATATTTTATGAATGACCTCACATTTCCTGAATTCATCAGACAAAGCATGATTGTGATTGACACTAGAATAAATCCAAATACCATTACTACAACCAAGTATCTGATGGCCAAGAACAAACAAATGGGAAATAACTTGTAGGCTGCGAGGCAAGAAGTTGAACAACTCTGTGTAGAGATTAAAAGAAAAATTCCCACACACGTCTATCTGGAATAATGGAAGGCAATGATACTTGGTGAAGTATTGGCATTGGGAGAGACCATGTGGAATCTTTATGAGGAGATTGTCACCATGCATAAGGCAGTTGTCCATTTGCATGGATTCTAGTAGAAGTGTAAAGATCATATTAAAACTTTTAGGGTTGTACAAACAATTATTGATGTCATGCATGAATGGTCAATGCAACACAAAGGGCACCACTTTATTTGGAAAATAAAACAAGGCAACATGAAGATTTGGAGAAAGAAAAGGTTCATATGCACATCTAGAATAACAAAAAACTTGCCTCATTCATTGCCAACATTCAGGCCTCATATGCATGATTGTACAACAACATGTATTTCATGGTGAAATCGTACAAGATCCCATCAGTTGGCTCACTCTGAAGCCAAACACAAGAATCAAGTCAGGCAGGAGATTGAAGAATACTTGCAGTAGTTTAGAAAAATCTCTACCAAGGAAGATCTTGAAGTGAACAGGAGGAATATGTAGAAGTATATTGGTGGCCTTGTCCAAATAAATACAATGTTTCTCTTTCTTAATAGGGAAACTTAAATCGATTCCAAATCAATGTACCTAGATTCCATGGAGGCTAGAGTTCATTTCTAGCCTAACACCATCACACAGTTTGTGGAAGTCATCGCGCAGTGCAAAGCTTAGCGCCATTATGTGACTAAGAAACAACAAGTGGAAGTTGTTGAGCTGGAGTTTCCCCAAACTCAATATTAACTTGTTTTGTCTTATTAGGTTGTTTAGTTGGTTCTACCAAATTTTATCGTATATGGGTACGAATATATTGTAATATTATATTTTAATTAATTTGTAAGTGAAATTCCAAGTGTCAATTATGGAATGTTAAGAGTCATGTGTAAAGAAGTTGAAGAGTCATTTTGTAAATAAGTTGAGGAATTGTGAGGGAAGTCCAAGATTCATAAAGGGAATGTGAATAGTCACCCTTTTTTATAAATATATCCTCACACCCCACATAAAGGGATTTTGGGGATCTAATGTTTTGGCTAGGCTTAGCCTTAGAATGTAACAGTCATGTTGAAAATTTTATGTTATAAAAGTTAATAAAGGCGAAATACGATCATGGATAAGAGACACGTATTCCAAGATGAATGTTGGGAAAATATATCCTAGTGTGCATGATTGGATGTGTGTTGTGTCTAAGGAAAATAGGAAAAGGTACTAAAAGGAAAAAAGGGACTTTCGGCAGATTTATTTATGAAAATAAAGGAAATTAGGAGAAAATCAAGGTGAAATGTCACATGCTACATGTGAGGAGGAAAATGAAGGAAAATGATGGAAAATGAAGAAATTAGAGGCCTCATTAATAAAAATTCTTCTGAGGATTATTTGGCAAGCTCTTGGCTCAAGCTCTTAGTTAGTGTTAACCTTTTGTCAGTTCAAGTTTGAATCTCTCTCTATATTCTGTCTCTCTATCTCACTCTTGGTCACTTAGAATTTTCTTAGAGCATTATAGCTTTAGATCAAGGAAGGAAGAAAAAGAAAGGGAAAGGAAGGAAAGAAAGCATTAAGGAAGGAAAAGCAGGATCAAGCAACTTCAATAGGAATACTTGCAGGTAACCTTTTTCATGTGTGATTTCATAGCTGGTTTGGACATGCATGGCTTTGCATGTTGGTGTATTGTTCTCTTGTTGTTGGTGGCATGGTTTTACAAGGTTATGGCAATGGGTTTTAGCCACATCTTTCCTTTTTCCAGATGACATGGTAGGTTGGGATGTTTATCTCAGTTTTGAGGTTTTCTTTTCTGGATGGATTTTGGAATCCAGGGTGGAGGTGGTCTCATGGTTCACTCCAAAAGGCCTAGGAATCCCTTGAACGATTTTGGTGGGATACATGGTAAAGCCTGAGGGATAAGTCTCAGTTTAGGGCCTAGTGATTCAAGTTTGGATTGTTGTAAAGCCTGAGAAACTCGTCTCAGTTTAGGGCACAATGATCCGAGAATGGATTGCGGTAAAGCCTAAGAGACAAGGAAACAAAAAATATCTCAATAATAATGATGGATTCTGGATGGCATTCCAAGTTTGGTTCGATTGTGATTAGAGCACCAATTTTGGTGTGATCATGGTTTGGTGAGGGTGGAGGTGGTTTAACCTACGAATTCCCTTGGTTGTTCTTGGATTATTTTTTCTATGAGATCCCACGCTTATTCTTGGAATATGGCACAAGGGTGACTAGTTGAAAGATAGATTTGGTTCGGCCATGTCTATGGTTGGTTGGTACGTGGAAGTCTCGAAACTGGTCAGATTTGCCTCTAATTAATAAAATCTAAGTTCTCTTACTTTTGCATTGGTTTATATGTGGATTTAATGGTTGTCGTATCTTCTATATTTATGTGGTTTTATGCTGGTTATAAGCATGGTTAAATTATTGGTTCATGTCATGGTTGTTTCATATATTTACTTTTAATCATTGAATGGATGGATGAAAGACCTAATTGATGATATAATAGTTCAATGGAGAAGGAGGTAATCCTTCTGGTTATGTTTCATAATTTCTTTCAATCATTTATGCTCTATCTTGTATCCTAGGCCTGTAGGTTGCATTTATGCCAAGTGTTTGAAAAAATGTTAGTCCCGGTTGGGGATGCTCATGCCTGGTCCTGATTTTGATTTTTGATTTATTAGCATTTCTATCATGTCTTTGGTGGATTTGGAGGTTGTAGCAAGTTCTCAGTCGAGATCAGCATTATGGGCTAGAAAAGTGGCTCAAATCTTGGGGTCACTAACACATAGGCATATGAGAGTGAATCTGTGTTGCTAGAAATTGTCATGCCTATAGCATGACAATGATGGGGGGTTAAAAGGATTAAATCATCAATAGGACTTAGGGATAGGATGTCTGAGTGGCTAACATGTCTCATGAGGGTGGTGTTGCTATATGGATGGGTTTGTTTGATATTTTCCGTAAGTTACATTTCCTTAAGGTCACCAAGGAAGTTGAATCCCTTATAGTAGCCTCTCTCATCGCATATTTACCCTGGTTGGAAAGTTTCTTGGGTTGGACCTGGGATGATGGGCTCTTAGAAAATTGTATCAAAGCATGGTTCACCCCTCGAACTGGATGGGTGCTGTGTGTTGGTCATGCATGCATGTTAGTTGCATGTGTGTCTCTTACACTTGAATTTCATGTGCTTGTTTCATTGCATAATCATTGATCATGGTTGTAGTAAGGTTGTCATGTGGAACTTGATGTTGATTTTGTGAAATGCATCATCATAGGTATATGATTGGTTACATGATTATATGTCACTTAATTACATGCTTGTATGATTAGGTGGAATTCTTGTATGTTTGATTACACATATCATCTTGTAGGTTGGTTACCAAAATTGATCGCTTTGCGTTCAAATGTATCTATAGTTAATTAGGAATTACTTATGCATGTTGATGGTTGCATGGGAAAATGTGTACAATGGAGTGATGGTTTTTGTCATGCATGAGGTCATGGTTTGTGTAGTTGATATGGTCATGCATTGATGACTGGACTCTAGCTAGAATGATGTGAATATGGTTTGGCACTCATGTTATATGCTATATGCAGTTGTTGTGCATGTATGGTCTTGGTTATAGATATGCATGAATAGTAGGTCAAGGATGCCTTGTGAAGTCATGCTAAGAAATTTAGGTCATCAGGGTGATATTGTTATGTTATGATGCTAATGTGTTGGTTGAGATAGAGAAGGAGATGTAGATAATCATAATTAGGTTGCAACATTAAAGTTTGGGGTAAGAGTAGATTGTCATACAAGTATTGTATGTTTGGCATGTAGGTATGTAAGTCAAGGATTATTATATCCATTAGATTTATGTACATGTCTTTTGATTTTATGATTACATTCATGATAGATGTTAGTTGATTAGTGTAGTTATATGCACATGTGTCAGATAGTCAAGAGTGATAGTAACATGTAGTTGTATGCATTTCTATTGTTGTTTTACATTAGATAACCTAATGATTATGTTATATGTTGTTGATGAGCATGTTGTATAGCTTATTATCGTTATATGCTATTAACTTGATGATTAGGGTTATTGCATTGAGATCTTGATGTTGTAATTTGGATTAACCATATGTGTGATGGTTATGTTCATTGTATTAAGATCTTGATGTTATATGTATCACACTAAATTGAATTGGATTATGCAATTGGTTAGGGCTACGATATTCAGGTATGAGTCGACTTATCATGTTGCATTGTGTGCTAGTAATCTAGACTGATCAGACATATGTGATTTCTATGCGTAAATGATAATTGTTATGAGTTAGGATGTGAAAATGTTAGCTAGTGATTGTGATGGATAACATGATTCTGGAGATAAGATGGCCTCCCCTGAGATACAGTAGGGTACGAGTTTTCCTATGTCGTATATTTGGTTCTTGACAGTTTGATTATGGCATCTAGTTGATTTATTTAACATGGTGTGTTGCAAGTTGGTTTAATGTTTGATGAATTTCATAATATGAGTATGTGTTCCAATGATCTTGTTTTAAGATGGTTGTACTAACACATATGTTTTGAGACAGTTGATATGTACTTGAATGTTGTTGAAAGTTGTAGCATTATGTCTAATGATTATGAGTTGACTATGGGTTATGACATGATTTATTGTAAAAGTTGATTTCAAATTGATATATATGATTGTCTTGATATTTTGAACATGTGGTTGACATGTGTGAGAAGTTGTAGGAAACATGCTTGTTATTAGTGTGAGCAGTAACAATTGATGTTCTTATATAACTAGCAGTTGGTTGATGTGATAGTACCAGTAAGCCTAGATTGCAACCAAGTAGAATGGGTAAAAGAAAGGAATTAGTGTTAGGATATTTTGACACATACGAAATAGATAAGTATAACTTGGTCTAGTGTAGAGTTAGGTAAAGTGTGTTTCTTTACTATGTACTTTTGTAACTTACAATCTGATGGTCACGATATGTTCTAGACATGAAGTGATCTGACGGTTCATTCTCTCCTCGATATTACCGACACTTGATCCATGGCTTAACACCCAATTGGTCCATGAACTCTATTTAAAGAGCATGGAGGGTAATTTTTAGGGTGACCGTTCATGAGAAAAGCTTATGTAAATTTTCTTTCTTTTACATTAATAAATTTCCTAAGTGGCTGGGTTGGATCAAGCCGTGGACTATTTCCCTCTTTGAGGGTTTTAACCACGTCAAGAATACTAGTGTATTGATTTGTGATCTACTTGTGAGAAATTTCCTTTGGTGTTCTATCTTATTAACTTACCCTATAAATTCCTACATGGTATTAGAGCTATTTGAGGGCCGCATCTGTTGGTGATCCAAATCGGAAGTCGGTACAACTGCATCTGACCGTCGTTTCCTAGATCTACTATTTTTTATCACTTTTAGGCTGATAGGACTATTGTATTGTGTTAGGAGCATCTATTCCAGTGAGGAACCCCTTTTGTTTCACACAAAAAGGATTCTGGTAGCCCTAGCTATGTCATTTTTAAGATTTGGAGGTATACAGTCTTTATTTGCAATTTTAGTTATTTATCTCTCTATTTATTTCGGTTTATTTATCTCTCTGTTTATTATTACTGGATCTATACCTTTCATTTCTTCTTATGCTCTTTTCCCCACAACTTTGTGTGATCTAAGAAAATCAGAAGCAGAAAGGAAGGATTTTTCTCATGCATATGCTCTTTTCTGCTAGGCCTCAATGTGATCTCGAAAAATCAGACACATTGAGGAAAATATTTAGTTTCCATCAAAAGCTAACTTCAAGCCATAAGGTATGTTTTTTTTTGTGTTTCCGTGTTGGGTTGTGTGGTTTTTTTGTTTCTAGGAAAAAAGGGCTTTTTCAAAGTAAGCATGCAACCGAAAGCTTTAGTGACTAAAAAAAAAAAAGTGGGTCACATAATGTTTTTTTAAATTGAGCTAATTATATTAAGTTTGGAAGCTGGGGGGGAATTTTTTTATAAATATAACATTATCATTCACTTCTACATATTCACACACTTCATCAACATCTTCAATGACTTTTCTTCAAAAAGCCATAACCTCTTAATCTGGAAGCCGTTTTCAGAGCCGTTTTTTTTTAATTGGCCTAATTTTTTGAGATCTTTCCATTGGAACACTTAGTTTCAACATCTATAGCTCATTTTCTATTAAAATATAAATTCCATGCCAAGTTATTCTTGACAGCACCAACTACTTCCAATGGTGGTCCCACATTGTGGTTTTACTTAGAATTAAAGGTCTTTACAGAATAGCCTCAGGCCAAGAAACTAAACCTAAAGATGAAGGTAAGGTAGCTAAATGGGAAAATAGGAAAGATCAAGCATGTGGGTTGATAGGGATCTCTATTTCTCTGGAACTTAGATTCCATATTGCATAACTTGATACCCCTAATGAAGCAATGAAATAGCCCAATAAAGTTTTTGGAATTAAAAATGAAATTAGAGCCCATCAACTCGAAAATGAGTTGCTTACGTTGGACCCCAATAATTTTTCTTCCATTGAATATTTTTTGTCCAAGTTCGAAACCCTTAGACTTCTCTTGGAAGGTGCTAAGGTCGAGAAAGAAGATGGTAGCCTTATCTATTCCATTCTTACTAAGTTGGGACTAGCCTACTTTGTGTTTGTTTCCACCTTCCATTCTACTAGAGAAGCCTTTATTTCTCAAGGACAAGACTACAATTCCCCCTCTTGGAAACTCTTCTAAGAAGGCCTTAGCTGCCCAGCAACAACCAAATTGAAAGAATCCTAAGAAGAAGTATCCTTAAAAGAATTTTTCTAAACCTAAAAAAGGTCCTAAGAAATTTCAGTCTCAAAATGAATCATCAATTCAAGAAAATGACGGGGTAAATAAAAACAAAGGGAAGAAGACTGATAGACATTTCAACTTTTGTAATTGAGATGGCCACTTAGAACCCAAATGCTTTAAGAATATGGAAGTCTTGGAAGCAGTAATGAAGAATCATAACATCCATTTGGAGCACTCTTCAACTTCAACTTCATCTTCAAGAATAACACTTTCTGCATGTGGTTGTCAAGCATCTCAATCTGGTTAAGCGGTAAATTTATCTTCTTCTGCTCATTCTCATGAGTGGCTCATTTATTCTAGAGCTTCTTATCACATAGCCAAAACCAAAGCCATGTTTTCTTCTTTAAATGATTGTAACACCAAAAATATATATGTTGGTGATGATAGATGTCTTAGTGTTGTAGGGACTGGAACTGTTCATCTAGACAATGGTCAGTTTAATTATGTATTATGTGTTCCAACCTTATCCTGCAACCTTCTATCTATATATCAGATAACTCATTGAGGTGAAGGTAAAACTGTTGAATTTTCACCTCACGATGTTGTAATTAAGGACATAGAGATCCTAGACATATTTTAGCTACTAGCATTGCTGATGATTCTACAAGGTTGTATAAGTTTAACAACTTTGGGTCATCGGCTATTCCCTCAGTATTTGTTGCTCATAATGATGAAGTGAGAAAAATTTGTCATGAGCGATTTGGTCACTTAAACTATCGCTCCCTTCAAAATCTAGGTAAAGAAAATATGGTGACAGGTCTTCCTGTGGTATCTTGCAGAGATGGTGTTTGTTCCGGATGTGTACTCGAAAAAAATCATCGGGATAGTTTTGAAAAATGTGCCTCTTGGCATGCCTCAGTCCCTTTACAGCTTGAGCATAGTGATTTATGTGGTCCACTTCCAGTTGTTTCATTCTATTGCTACAAGTATTTCTTAACTTTCATTGATCATTTCTCCAAATGCACTTGGGTATACTTCTTAAAAATGAAGAGTGAAGTATTTAACATGTTATTGGCCTTTAAGGCCTTTGTTGCCATTTTTTGCCAGCAAACTTAGGGCAAAGTAAGTGCAATGTTTAGCCAGATAAAATATTGCAAATGTGAGAAGAATATGAGAGAAATCCCACTGCCCTGTAGGCATCAAATAAGGGATGGATCTACAGTAGCAATGTTAGACAAAAGAGAAACACAGGCTTGCTCAACAGAGCATCTAACAGAGGATGGATTCTACAAAGACAACCACTACACTTAACAACAAAATCGTCATGAAAGGAGCATTGTGTGTAGATGGATTCCTAACGCCTCTCTTAGATAATTCTGTAACAAGAAATAGAAGAAAAAACAAAGTATGTAAGTGAGCCTACAGGAAAAACATACTGAATATTAAACACCGTGATGGATCCTAGGTCTAAAGGGTAGAAACTAATTTATTAAAATAATATTCAAGAAAAATTTTACACAATCCCAAGCAACCTCTCTCTACTGCCAAAATTGAACCCCTACACCTTCAAAAATCACCATATATATACCCTATTACATATTAATTATGATTTCCTAAACATAGAAATCAAAATAATTAAAACAAAAATCAAAATAAAATATTTGATGTCGTTAAATTACATAAATTAAATTATAACTAAATAACCTAATTAAATCTCATAAAAAAAGGAACAATTGAATTGCTGCCACAAGTTGAATTACCAAAGTTTGTTTTGGAACCATCGTTGGAAGTCTGGGATAATCTAGGATACTAATCAAATCATCCTCCACCTGCGCCCTGTAGATACCTTGAATGCCCAAAACCTTTGCTATCATTTTGTTAAATGATTTGAATACTACCACATGTTGAAGTTTTCTGCTAGGGATTATCCCTAAAAATAAGTGATCGATCCTTATTGTTGATATTATGCATTAGAAACTGAGTTTCCCTTTAGTTGTTGCCTCAAAATTCAAAGATGTGTTCTAACAGTTGATTTTGTTTGTTCAAGAATTCTTTGTCGAAAAATTTCAGCATCAAGTTTCATACTATGCCCTTTCATCTGATTAGCAATTATGTCTACCTGAGCCTCTTTTGTTCCTTCATCGATTTTTATGAAGGAGTGAGCACTTGTGGTTAAACAAAAACATATATTTCCATGATATCCTAATGGAAAAGGTTTAGCATGAAAACATAGTAAATATCATGATTACTGTATGAATCCGCTTTGAATTTGCAAGTTTCCACAATTGATCACATCTGACATTCTGATGGCATTCCTGAGCATTTTTTATCGTTTCGAGTACCGATTCCGGCTCTACGATGTGTAATTTCTAATTACATTATGCACAGTTTCCTGAATTTGTTCATTTTGGTCATCCATATGAAATATGAGATTGTTGAGATGCTACACTTAGGAAGTTTAAAATCACAGGTAATATGGCAAGACGAACAACATCACTACTGTCATCTAACCACTTCCACATCTTCCTCATTGACCCCTTTGACGCCTTTTTGAAGCTTGTCATCAACAAATAAAGAAATAAACTTGGGTGACCTTGCATTCAAATTGATGAAATACTCAAAAGATGAATTTAAGGCATTCTGGAAGGTTTTATCATTGCTGAAAGCCTCACCTATAATCTTGTCATACTTGTACTTCTCATTAAGAAGGCATTGCACAAATTCCACTAGATCTTTCAGTTTCTCAAGGTCAGTGACTAACTATTTATCTGTTTCAAGTAAATAGCTAGTCATTACATCTAGATTGTAGGAGGTCCTGTAGGAACCCTATGAAACGGGTTGCACATGTGTCCTAAATCATCATACTTATCATTCACAAGCATGCTTACAACCCCTGAATTCTTCATGTGCACCAATAGAGGAAAAATTTTAAATGATATAACTATGAGAGACTCTGATAGCTCAATGATGCACCATACAACTGAAATCTCCTACAAAGTGACTTGTCCCAGTTGGAAATGCAACCATTCTTGAAGGGTTGTCTTACTTAAGTCCAGAAACCTTCAGAGAGATGCACAAGCTAATCGATGTGCTGTTCCAGGGTACTGCGATGACAAGTGTACAAACATATTTATTTATCCTTCAAAAAATATCATCTCATATAGGATTGAACCTAACTCATAGAGGACTTAGCCCTTTTCCTTTTCCTAAAAAATAGTCCAATGCTGGGGATAATCTACTTTACACAATTCTCGCTCTTCTGCTAACTTCAGCTCTTAAATTTCTCGATATGCCATTTCTAGCTTCATCAATATTTCTTGTTCACCTACTTTCACTGCATCAATTTGGGCCATGACAACAACCACTTTCTTATTTGTAAGCCTGTTTATATCCTCCACCCTAAATTCAAGATGTGAAATTGTAATTCCGCCACAATATTCGGAAGTAGAGTCACGTAAGGGGATTCAATAATTATTTCCAAACTGTAATATCGAAGTTTCAACATTTTACAACTTGAGTTAATCTTAGAAAGCTGCCATCATTTAGATAAGAATACATTGAATCTATTTGCCAGTACTAGTAGAGCTCGAAAGTTCATCAACATCTTCTAGAAAAAGTTTTAGAAGAGTGATATGAATTTGCCCAAGTAGCTTTTGAATCATGGTCATGGAAAGCCTGAAGAAACTCAACCAGTATGAATGGGCACAAACTAATCACATTAGATAAAGTATAAAATTTGAAAAACCATGAATAAATTTCTGACATTCTCCTTTGAATCTTGAAATATGTTGCGATTCAACTTTTAATTATTATATCTAAATTTGAAGGCCCGTTGAGAAAAAGGCAAATGTAGGAGCTTCTTTGGAAAAATATCTATTTGGTTCAACTAAATGTATCTTAGGAAAATGGGAGTTTCGAAAGTGTGCCGAGTCCTATGCACATCACATCTACGGAGTGTGCAGTGCCTAGAGGAAGTGCGCAGTGCTTCTGCAGAGTGCGCAACGCCTGAAGGGAGCACGCAACGTCAAGAGGAAATGCACAGTGCCACCTCCCTAGATTAGCTTGCCTTTGATGTTTTAATTGTGTGTGTTAATGTAGGGGCACATGTAATTTGGATCTGAACTTGGCCTTCAATGATACTTCCATGGGACAGATGTGCAGTAGCATCTTTTGCCTTTTCTTCAGCAGCAAATGGCAACTGCCATTTTGATCTAGTTTTATGAAGCTCTACATTCAAATCTGCTACTTTTGTTTCTTCTTTTGCCTCGATCTCATTTATTTCAATCAATTTTGTCTTTTTCTTATCTAGTTCTATCTTTAAACAATCCATAGAAGCACTCAAAGAAGATCCTTCTTCTGTTGCCTTTTTTATATCCATTTTTGCCTGCTCAAGCTAAAGAGTTTTTTATTCCAACCAAGAACATGCATCAGATTCATATTTCTTGGCCTTCACAATATCTTCCTTCACCTTCTTTCAGCTTTCTATAAATCTCCAAGTATTTCTTTCTAGAACCATGAGACCAACAGCTGTAAACTTTTCACCAACAATATCACTGTCTACAATGTATAGTGCCCTCTGCACAAAATATCCTTTTCAATCAAAGCAGAGAAATGAGCTCACCATATATTGAGATGAGGATTAGTAGCACAAAATTCTCTCCTCTCTATCACAATCCAGCCACAAAACCAGCCACTGGCATCTCCTAGCTTCCTCTGGATCATTAAATACATGAAGTGCTGCATTAGGAAATCTTTGAGTCAATCATTCATTCGGTCATATCTTTTGGTCTGAGAGCCAGTTTTCGGAGTGTGATATACCATTGGAAATATTTTTCTGAGATTCTTCTGATGAATACACTTATGACATGTTTTGTACTGAAGATCATGTGAAAAATATCTAAGAAAACCAGACATAGTAAAAGCCCATTTTGATCCCTGGTGACAAGCTGTGAAGACTAGAACTAACATGACCTGTGCTAGAGACAGAAGAAGAATTTCCAGAGACAATTGAAGAATTCTCAGGGAGTTAGTGCCATCAAGAAGCTCAAGGCAGCTTAGAGCACTGATTGAAGGAATCAAGTCCAAGGAAGCTTAGACCTATTTGCAAAGTGAGGACAGCCAGGGATATAGATGATATTCTAAGCCCATTGGTTCAGTTTAGTAACTTTTGGAGTTAAGTGTGGAACTTGTGAAAGAAGATTTACCATAATCCCAAAGAGCCAAGTCAAGTTGACAAGAGCTCAAGGAGGCGTAGCCCATGATATTAGGGTGAACTCCTAGATTAAATTTGTTGTTACGTGTGTGTTGCTTATTTGCTGTATTAAATTACCATTATATGTGTTTTATATCAGCGGAAAGACTTAAAGCACTAAAACAGTTAAAAACATACAAAGACATACACCTGTTTCAAGCACTTAATTCTGCAATTGTCAACATAAGATAGATCATATATTTGTTAAGCTTTGGAGTGAGAGGTTCTTGCAAGTATAACAAGATGTTAAACCCTCATTTCAGATTAGGTAGTATTAGAGCATGATTTCTTGATTGACAGAGCATAGTTGCTTGAATGACAGAGAAATAGGATGCTTGAGTGACAAGGCATAGTTGCTTGATAGATAGGGAAATAGATTGCTTGTTTGACTTGATAGGTATTTAAACAATACAAAGGATTTGACTATTTGATTGTTTGTAAATTGACTATTGTTTGAGTTTGCAAAGGTGAAGGGAAAGATAATGATAGCTAAGTCCAGGTAGGACAAGAAGGAATAAGGGATGAAGGCATTATCTTTACCCCAAGGACCTCAAGGCAACCCTTGAAGCTCAAGAAGGTTTGTTTGCAAAAGGCTTCTTGAATAAGCTCTTTGTGAATTTTGTTGAAGTTCTTTTGTTCATTTCTATAATGACAACTTCTACAAGTGAGTTCTCAAAATCTTCCTCCTTCACGAGATTCTTTGATCAAGACATGAAGCAAGACTTGTTCATCATGATGAATATGGTGATAGAAATGTATGAGGATGAAAGGAAGAAAACCAAACATCGAGGGTAGTTGAATTCCATGAAGGAAGAGAAGTAGTTGCTTTCTGAAAAATTGCAGGAAATGGAGAGCCAACTTCATATTGCAAGTATGAACCTAGAAATGATGCATGAGTTGGAGACACAACTCCTTATTACCAAAGAAGCCTTAGTCAAGTATCCTCTTGAAGAAGACGTAAAAATATACTATTTTGTCTTCAATTTCCTCTAAGAATGTTTATGTTGGTTCTTTTGAAAAACATACAAGAGGCATAGGGTCCAAGTTCATGTCAAAAATGGCTATGAACGAAAATGATTGGGCAAACATGCACAAGGCATTGTTGAGACAATAATGGTTGAGGAAAGGCCTAAGTATTTGGGTCTTGGCTATGGAAAATATTATGGAGAAAGTTCCAAAGTAGCCATGAAGGCATTTGAAACAGTTCCTAGAAGGAGTTTCATTTCAGGTTCTCTACCTCAAGTTTGTAAAGATTGTATTCTAGGGGATTGAAATAGTTTCAAACATGCTTTGCAAGAAGAAGGTGTTCATAAAAATGCATTTGAGAAAGAGAGTTGTGAAAGCTCTAAAAGCATTGAAGAGATTGATGGTGTTCCAAAGGAGCCACTTCTTCATTCGATTCACTTCCTCATGAAGGTAACAAAGGTGAAAGTGAAAGGTATAAATATGGTTTCAACCATAGTTCATTTGATCATGTAAAGCATGGTAAATTTCCACATAATAATTGGAAAAAATTTGCATGTTCCTTTTGTGGTTTGGATAACCATAGTGTTTCTAGATGTTGGAAGAGAATGGCCACATACAGGGAATTTTTGAAGAAAAGGAGGCAAGAAGCCAAAGGTCCATCAGACAAGGCAAATCATGTTGTCAAGAAGATGCACATGTGTTTCACTTACTACCATAAGCAAGGACATATTACTGCAAAGTGTTGGACTCTGAATCCAACAATTCTTCCACAATATTTGAAGAAGGTGGGAAGACAAAATCGCAAGAATGGAAAGGAATTTTCCCTAATTTATGTGTTGCAAGATGATTCACATGTTGATGCCAATGTGAAGATAAAGGAAGCACCTTTGATATGGATTGGTAAAAAATGGTTAGAGTTCTTATCCAATTAAGGTTGCATGTCTTTTGATTTGATGCATTTCTTTGCTAATGGAATGCAAGTTGTAGGGTTTTACCAAGAAAGTGAATGAAAAAAGTTGAGTATGAGACTCGCTTTATTGCAGCAAAATTATATTCATTTCAGCTTTGTAAGTACATGTACATATGATTGAGGATCTGGTACTATTGATTGTGCTTAAGTGAAAGCTAAAGAATGGAATACGTACATGAGAATAGTATGTATGAACATAGGGATGTTGATGATTTCCTTGTATTTGAACATGTATGTATAATTGACTTGATGGTTGATTGCTTTGTTTAAAACATGCATGTAATTTCATATTGACTTGGAAAATGTTGATTTTGTCTCCAAGATTGAAAAGGAGATAATGATGAAGTGTTTCACAAGAGGTGAATTCTTTATACTTTGAAAAAGAATCATTAAGTTCTTTTTGTACATGCTTGATTTGAAGAGTTAGTTGTTTGAAAAGGCATGTTTTTGTTGGCTTGTTATTTAGTTGATCATTTTTATACAAGATTTAAATACATGATGATGATTCACATGATGTGAAATTTGTTTCTTTTGATGAAGCAAGAGTTTATGCCAACAGGTTGTTTTCTTGTATTATGTTGGTTTTGACAAGATGTCAGAAGAACATTTGTTTGGGCCACCTTGGATCAATGATCAAGGAAGCAATGTTCAGGTACCTACTGCAAACGTTTTAATATAAATTCTTAAGGAAAACCATTCTTAATGGGAGGACAAGCGCAATTAGAAAGGAAAGCATTGACTACCTTCGATTTTTGGTTCAGAGGCACTAGCCATACAAGACAAGTGTATGGAGGCTGAAAGAAGAGGTTGTTGGTACTCTCATCCACTATACAGATCAGTATATTAGTCTTTTGGGGTCCAAAAGATTCTCAATGGGAGGAGTGATCAGATATTGATCAAGGACCTTAACCGCAGTTAAGAACAAGGTTAAGAATAAAGTTGTAAACAATATACATGTGGTTGCGGTTCACATGACCGCCAGTTAAAAGGTTAATATTTGATTTTAACTTGAATTAGTGTTAAAAGGTTAATATTCTCTTTAAGTGCTAAGACCTTTATTAAGCACCTTTTTCTTAAAATATAAATTAATCACGTGGGTGGTCTTGGAAAGGTGGTAAAATGATTTCTAGCGTGGGTGTAAGGCTGAAAGTGGTATTCTACCCAAAGAATGTGATTAGCCTCAGCAAGTGACACGTAGCAAGGTAAAACTACTTTTCTCACATGCCATCGATTTGATATCAGTCATACATAAATCTGCATGAGATTGCACGATGTCCACTGGATCGAGCAGGGTCACGTCAATGGTGGAGATCATCCGGGCTAGTTGGCTAGTGGACAACATGACAATCATTGGATGGATGGGATAGATTGATGGTTGAGAGTTAACCTGATTGCAAGCTCTATGGAGGATTGTCCCTAACCATCGGGATTATACTGCACATATGTGCGCCAGGAAGTTAATGTAACGGCGACCTTCAACGGTCAACCTGGTGGAGTACCTAAAGTTTAGCGAATATGCTAAATTTATTTGGAGTCTGGTGCAGTAATCAATATTGGTGGAGATATCACATAAAATAACTCAAAGGGAAGTTTTAATGCAAAGAAGGAAAAGTCCATAAAAAAAGAGGTAGAGCCCGAGAGACAAAGAAACTCAGAGAGAGTGAGACAAGAAGCTTGCTAGGCTAATTAGAGCCTTCTGAAGCCAATGGAATAATCCTGAGAAGCTAAAGATGTCATCTTCATGGAGAATTTCATCCAAGAATATTGATTTGGAGCTCAGAAGCCATCAAAGGTTGGAGGCAGTTGTAGGAACTACCAGTACTCATTCTCAGTGATCCAATAGTCAATTATGACTGCAAAGGACCTTCTGAATCCATTGCAAGGAGTTTCAGAAGAATTTGGGGACTTATAAGGGTCAAGAAGCTACAGGGAAGTTTCAGACATCAAATGATCAAATGATCAGTCTATTGTAGGTGTTTGATATGTGCTGGAGATAGAAGAAGAAGTTCCAGAGACAGTTGAAGAATTCTGAGGGAGTTAATGTCATCAAGAAGCTCAAGACAACTCTAAGCACTAATTGAAGGAATCAAGTCCAAGGAATCTTAGATCTGTTTGTAGAGTGAGGATAGCCAAGGATATAGATGGTATTTTAATCCCATTGGTTCAGTTCAGTAACCTTTGGAGTTAAGTGTGGAACTTGTAAAAGAAGCTTTACCATAATCCCAAAGAGCCAAGTCAAGTTGATAAGAGCTCAAGGATACGTGGCCCATGATATTAGGGTGAAATCCTAGATTAAATTTTTTGTTATGTGTGTGTTGCTTATTTGTTGCATTATATTACCGTTATATGTGTTTTACATTAGCAGGGACACTTAAAGCACTAAAATAGTTAAAAACAAACAAAGACATACACCTGTTTCAAGTAGTTAATTCCGAAATTGTCAACATAAGGTAGATTATATATTTGTTAAGCTTTGGAGTGAGAGGTTATTATAAGTATAACAAGATGTTAAACCCTCATTTCAGATCCTCCCCTAAAGTTGATGCTACCTTATACTGTCAACTTGTAGGAAAACTTTTGTATCTGACCCATACTCATCCTGATCTTTCCTTTATTGTTGGCCTTATTGCTCGGTTTATGCAAAACCCACATGAAAGTCATTGGAAATCCGCTAAAAGAATACTTTGTTATGTTCAAGGTACATTTCGATTTGGGATTCATTACAATGCAGAAGCATTTCCTCTATTGGTTGGTTTCACTGATTCTGATTGGGTTGTTGACCTTGATGATTGGAAGTCTACTACCGGTCATGTCTTCACTCTCGGTTCTAGACTTATTACATGGGCTTACAAGAAGCAATGTGAAATTTATCTTTCTTTAGCAGAAGAAAAGTATCGCGGTGTTGTAGATAGTAAGGAAGCCTTGTGGATTTGTCATATCCTATAAGAGTTTGTCTTTCAGCAGCAGCATCTGACTACACTTTGGTGTGATAATCAAAGTGTCATTCAACTATGCACAAATCCAGTCCAAAATCAATGCAACAAACATATTGAACTACACATGCACTTCATCAGAAAGCTCATTCATGACCATGTTCTTGAAGCGAAATATTTTTCAACTGATGATCAAGTTGCAATCATCTTTACGAAGGTTCTCACAGAGAAAAGTTTACTAAACTGTGATTTATGGTTGGAGTTCAGGAATTTTTCACTAAGGGGGGAATAGACTCTAATGCCTCATTCCTTCTCCTATTGTGTCATACTTGTACATCCTTCAATCCTATCCCAATTTGTTCTTAAGGGGGGATGTTATGATATTTCGAAACATAGGAAATAGTTAAGTATAACTTGGTCCATCGTAGAGTTAGGTAAAGTATGTTTCTTTACTATGTACTTTTGTAACTTACAATCTGATGGTCACGATATGTTCTAGACATGAAGTGATGCAACGGTTCATTCTCTCCTCGGTATTACCAACACTTGATCTATGGCTTAACAACTAATTGGTCCATGATCTCTATTTAAAGAGCATGGAGGGTCATTTGTAGGGTGACCATACATGAGAGAAGCTTATGTAAATTTTCTTTATTTTAAATTAATAAATTTCCTGAAGTGGTCACGTTGGCTCAAGTCATGGATTGTTTCCCTCCTTGAGGGTTTTAACAATGTCAAGAATACTGGTGTATTGATCTCTGATATATTTGTGAGTGATGTCCTTTGGTGTTCTATCTGAGGAACCTAGCTTATAAATTCCTATAATTGGACAAGAATTCCTTTTGATATGTTTGGAAACCCTAATTCCAAATAAATGAGTCCTTCACATATTGGAAGTATTCTTAACCTTAACCTTTTCTGACATTATGTGGATATGTGTTATATTCATGGACATGTATTTGAAAGGTATATTCTCTAGTCTCTAGTTACAGGTGGATCTATAAAAAGGAATTGGAGTCCCTTGAGAAACAATGTGGATGTGTTCAGTTTCAAGCAACATGCTTGGCCCAACAAGGTAAGGTAACCAGTCTATTGTGATGTTTAATAAAACACTAATAGTTATGTGTTTATGGTAGTATGATGTAGGGAGTTGCATGGCAAGACAGGTTTCCATGAAATCTTGAAGCACTCTCAGGTTGAGCTTTCCTTGCGAACCATGGGGATTGAGTCATGGTGCCTATTGCTAGTCTTGTGCTTTTGGTATTTTGCAATTGTTGCACTCGATTTACAATTTTGAGTGTGTCTAGTGCATAGCTATGCCACTTTGTTTGTGGTGTCATATTATTATTGTCTTTCCATGGTTTTCTTTTGTTTTCTTCTTGTTCTTTCCTTTTATGTTTTGAGTCTTGGGAATTGATTGGAACAAGAAAGTTAATGGAGCTTGGGGAGAACTGTGTGGTACCCAACAACTGATGTAAGACTTATATGAAGCTTGGTGTATGAGTAAGTGTAATGAAAGGTGGGACCATGGCAATCAATTGAACTAGTTGGGTCCATTGTGGTAAGTGGATGATGATAGGACAAACATGAGAAAGGTAACTAAAAAAGGCTAATTAAATGGATCTGAGGTGTCTGATGCCTTGGCTATGTTGGGAATGATTTTTCTCAATGTTGTACATGTTGTGCAAAAATAAGGAAGTTCTCTTAACCTTATACCTTCTGCTACTTAGTAATTATGTTATGATCATGATTATGCTGATATTTATATATGTATACATGTATGTATGTATCTTGTTGTCTAACAGGCTGATGATTGTTTTATGCGAATGATTGTATATGTATCTATGTATCTATGTAACTTTTTGACAGGTTTGTCAAGGATTGTTCTTGTGGAGGAATGATTTCTTATGCAGGAGAATTGCATGGCTAGGTTGCTAGTCTTATGGGAATCAAGTGGGAAGAGTAGTCACGATAAATATATGAGGTTAGTATGTTAGGTCCCTATAATACTAGTCTATTCCCTTATTATTGTTGTTATTTTAGATACTTATTGTTATTTTTGTTCCCATTTTGTCCCCATATTGTTATTATTGTGCCCCATAGAAGGCCACTATTGTTATTTTTGTCCCCTTAATTTATTATCATTATTTCGGCTCTAATTATAATGTGACCCATTAGAGTCCTATATTATAGAAGGTCTTGTCATTTGTATCATTCAAGAATTTTTCATTTTTGTAATGTAAAGGAGGTTACCCCCTCTAAGAGGCTACCCTTGAAGTCGTTGATCTATCTCTTTCTTCTATTTTGTGAGTTGGTTGCATAACAATTGGTATCAGAGCTTTGGATTTTAGGGTTTCGCTACTTCAAACAGGCCATCATGGCCTTTTTGCTATAGCATTTTTTCTACAACGTTTGAAAAGTTGAAATTAAAAACTATTTGCATAGAAGTCACGATGAACTTCAGGACTGAATTTTAGATCTTGTCTCGCTATATGTTTAGAGACATGAACTGAGGAAGTTAGGTTTTTTGTAGGCTCCTGAATTGGATCTCAAACAGGCCATCTTGGGAAAGTGTCATAACTTTTTATCAGAGCATCAGATTCTAATTTTGTAAAATGTGATAGAAAGATAACACAGTGTAGTTTGTTCGGTATCGTTTTCAGAGCTGAAGGTCAAAATAGTGACATATGGCACATCGTTAGCTGCGTCGGTATAGACAAGTTTTTACTCGTTTATCTGAACCGAGACTGCCATCATGTATGGCTTAGTGGGCGCTTTATCGGCTATTTGGTCTATAGATCTAATGGTTAGCTTTGGGTCGGTCGAGAATACGACATAGATTCCGGAGAATCCTATATGCCTCGACTCATACAAGTTTTCTCTACTGAACCAGACTATAATTAGGTCATCACGGGAGATTGGGAAAAACTCTTTCTTGGAGAATCAAATCATGATCCAACTTGTTGGTTTGTAAAGAGGACTCAGAGGGATATCACAAGCTGAAATTTCTGAACTTGGAGATCTACAATTACAAAGTTATAAGTGTTGCAACATCGAGCTCATACAAAGTAGAAAAAAGAAACGAAAAGATGTGAAACTTTTTTTAAATTTGCATAAGTTTTTCTGAGAAAGTAGTTTGAATTGATTCAAAGATAATTTTGAAGCATAATTATCATTCATTGATGATCCAATGAAAGAAAATGGAAACATATAGTAAGCAACCTGAAATCTCTACTATGACGCATGAAGAAGAGGAAGAAATGCAACATGATATATCAAAATTATGAGACCAAGTGCAACAAATTTCGCTCTCACAAAAAGTAACTGAAGACAAGATGGATGATTTAAAGAATGGCATGGAAGCTAAGATGAATGGTATAGAAGAAAAAATTAAAAGCAACATGGAAGATTTGAAGATATATTTGACAAAGTTGCTACAAGAAATGTTTACTAATGTCGAAAGGGTAGTAAAGGAATCTCATGATGAGAACAAAAGAAAAGTAAGTCATGATTTCATAGACTCTAATGTTGGATTGAAGACCCCCATGTTCGAAATATCGATATGAGGAAGTTTGATGGAAAGGATCCCGTAACATGGATACCACAGAAGGAGCAATATTTCGATCTCCATAATGTAAAAAACACACAGAAGGTACGCATAGCAAATTTATATTTGAAACCCAATCAGTTTGTATGGTATTGATGGCTTTGCTCTCATAAAAAAATTGTCACTTGGGAAATTGTTATGGAGGAAATGATAACACATTATGAGGAGACAAAAGGAAACATTGTTTTTAGCCACTTGATAAATCTGAAACTAAAGGGTTCAATGGTGGAGCACATTGAGGAATTCCAGAATTGAATATAAAGGTAAAATATATTCTAGAGAAGCATAGGATTTATGTGTTCATAGGGAATTTAAAGGATAGCATCCAACATGAGGTTTGCCTTTGGAAACCTGATTTATTGGAGAAGGCATTCAGGTTGGCAAGAAAAATTGAAAGAAAAATTATGTCAACAAGGAAGCCTACCACTCACTACTATAAACATGGAAGTGTTATTTCCCCTAGCCTTCCATAACCTACAAGGTTGACACCACAACAAGAAAAAATATCAAAAGGGCTTTGTTATAGTTGTGATAACAAATACACTAAAGGTCATAAGTGTGCTTAGAAGAAATTATTTTACATAGATTGTGAAGAGTAGGAAGAAAAGGAACAAGAAACATCAAAAGAAGAGGATACACACCAAGAACAAACTCTAGATAAAGAAGAAATGAACTCAACCATATCTTGTAATGCATTGGCCAGAATTACCACTCCTCAAACTATCAAGATAGAAGGACATATGAAGAAGAAAAAGGTAATAGTTTTGATTGATTCAGGTAGTACCCATAATATTACTCATTGTAAGATAGCCAAAGAATTGAATTGCTTCCTATATCCAGCACCATAGTGTTAAGTGATGGTTAAAAATAGAGGAACCATAAATTTCTCTGGAAAGTGCCATAATATCAAGCTATCCATGGGAGAATATGTGTTGAATAGTACAATGATTTCCATTTAAATGGGTGGTGGTGATGTTGTACTAGGACTCCAATGGCTATAATCTTTGGGAATGATAAATTTCAATTTTCAAGAACTTTTTTGGAATTTTTTTTTGGAAGGAAAGGAAGTTGAATTAAGCGGTATCATAGGAAAATCGGGAAATATAATTAGCTCTAACGACATGATAAAGCTTCTAAATAAAGAACAACGAGGCTTAATTACACAATTATAATCGCTAGAACTTCCCACATTGAAATAATCTATTTCTCTAGATCTCTGAAAATTCTTGGATGATCATTCCAAGGTATTTGAGACTCCCAAAGGCCTCCCACCTATTTGTGATCATGATCATGTTATTCATTTGATTCCAGGAATTTTTCCTCCAAACATAAGGCCTTACAGATATCCTTATGCCCAAAAGAGTGAAATTGAACGTGTGGTTGCAGAAATGCTAGAGGCTGGTATAATTCAACCTAGTCAAAATTCTTTCTTTGCTCCAGTAGTATTGGTGCACAAGAAGGATGGATCATAGCATATGTGTTTGGATTATAGGGAGCCCAACAAGCTCAAGTTGAAATATAAACTTTCCATTCCTGTCATTGATCAATTATTGGATGAATTGTGTGGACAAATTTACTTCACAATGTTTGACTTTCATTTAGGATATCATCAAATCAAAATGAATATTGAAGACGCTCTAAAAAAAACATTTAGAACTCATGAGGGTCACTATGAATTTTTGTTCATGCCTTTTGGCCTTACCAATTCACCTTCTACATTTCAATGTTTGATGAATTCCATTTTCAAACCCTTCCTTAGAAAATTTGTGTTATTATTTTTTGATGATTTACTAATCTACAACAAGCTTTGGAAGGATCATGTTCAACATGTTGACAGGGTGCTCAAACTATTACAAGAGAAACGATTATATCCAAAAACCTCCAAATGTTTCTTTGGAGTACAAGAGGTGGAATATTTGGGTCATACGTATCTCATGAAGGTGTTGAGGTAGACCCTAGCAAAATTAAATCCATTACGGAATGGAAAATCCCCACATCCATAAAGCATCTGTGAGGATTTCTCGGGTTGACAAGGTATTATCGCAAGTTTGTTGAGAATTATGGGAGAATAGCACAAAAATGTAACATTATTGAAGAAAGATGCATTTTATTAGACTCCAGAAGCAACAAAGGCCTTTGAACATCTTAAATAGGCAATGCCTCAAGCACCGGTCTTAGTTACACCTAACTTCAAAAAAACCTTTATTATGGAATGTGATGCCTCGGGAAATGGAATTGGTGTTGTTTTAATGCAAGAAGAAAGACCGATTTCTTTTGAAAGTTGTTCAATCAAAGGAAAGTATTTACACAAAGCTATTTATGAGAAGGAAATGTTGGCAATACTACATGCACTTAAGAAATGGCGACCTTGCCTAATGGGAAGATACTTCAAGTTAAAAACAAATCATGAGAGTCTTAAATACTTTTTATAAAAAAGATTATCTTTATAAGAGAAACAAAGATGGGTCACAAAAATGTTGGGTTATGACTTTGAAATCATCTACAAAAAAGGGAAGCAAAATGTTGTTGCAGATGCACTCTCAAGAAAGGATGAGGATTTGGAAGCATTTCTTTGTGCCATTTCTATTATCCAACAAGATTAGATAAACGAAGCAAGGGATGAATTGAAGAATGAAAAAGAAGCATGGGAACTAATTCAAAAGTTGCAGCAAGATCCTAGTACATTTAGCTGGAAAAATGATTCGTTATGGTAACAAGATTGCTTATACCTCTGTAAGAATTCCCAACTCAAACAAAATATTCTTTCGGAATTTCACACCTCTCCCTTAGGAGGGCATTCGAGATTTTAAAAAACTTACCACAAGGTTAAGAAGGAATTTTTTTGGGATGGCCTTAAATTTGATATTCAAATGTTTGTGAAGAAATGTTTGGTTTGCCAACAAAATAAAGTTGAGACAATTAGGACCCCGGGTCTATTACAAGCTTTATCCATTCTAAGTTAACATTGGGAGGAGGTTTCAATGGATTTTATCATAGTTTTACCCAAGTCTGAAGGAAAGAGTGTCATCATGGTGGTAGTTTATAGATTTACCAAGTATGCACACTTTTGTGCATAATCTCATCCATTTAAATCTATTACAGTATCTACTGCATTTATGGAAACAATTCAAAAGCTACACAGAAACACAAATATTATTGTAAGCGACAGAGATCCTATTTTCACTGGAAAATTTTGGATAGAATTATTTTCTTGTCTGGGTACTTAGTTAGCTCATAGCTCATATTATCATCCTCAATCTGATGGACAAACTAAGACAGTGAACAAATTTTTGGAAGGATATTTTTGTTTCTTTATATTTGATAAACAAACACAATGGGTCAAATGGTTACCTTTGGTTGAATGGTGGTATAACATTTCCTTCCATACTGTAGAAAAAATGACCCCATTTATGAAACTTTATGGATATCATCCACCATCCATCACATCATATTTAAGATAAAATTCTAAGGTTCAAGTAGTGGAAGATCACATTGAGCATCAACAAAAAGTTCTCCAACTCTTAAAGGATAACCTCACTTTGGTAGAGAATAGAATGAAACAACAGGCAGATTATCATCGCAGTGAAAGAAGCTTTGATGTAGGTGACTGGGTATTTCTATGACTACAACCATACAAACAAATATCCCTCAAGCAAGCTAAGAAGGATAATAAATTATCATCAAATTCTTAGGGTTTGTACAAGGTGTTGCAAAATATTGGTACTATGGCATACAAATTGGAACTTCTTGCATCTTCTTGAGCGCACCTAGTTTTCCATGTTTCATGCTCAAAGAAGGCTATAGGTGACAAACTCCTAGTTCAAACAATATTGCTAAAACTTGATGAGGAAGGAAAAATCATATTTGAACCTGAAGCAATCACAGAAACAAGAACTCGATAGCCACGAAATCGATTAAGTTAAGAGTATCTCATCAAGTGGAAGAACTTACCATTGAATATTCCACATTGGAGGATGTGAATTTTATACAGAAGCCAAGAACTAATTCAACATTGAGGAAAACACTTTTGTCAAGGACAAGGGCATGTTAGGTCCCTATAATACTAGTGTATTTCCTTATTATTATTGTCATTGTCACCCCTTATTGTTATTTCTGTGTGCATGTTTTCCCCATACTATTATTATTGTGCCCCGAAGAAGCCCACTATTGTTATTGTTGTGCCCTTACATTATTATCATTATGTTGGCTCTGATTATATTGTGACACCTTAGACTCCTATATAGAGAAAGGAGGTCTTTTCATCTGTATCATTCGAAAATTTTTCATTTGTGTAATGTAAAGGAGGTTTCTCCCTTGAAGAGGCTACTTTTAAAAACATTGATCTATCTCTTTCTTCTATTTTATGAGTTAGTTGCATAAAAAAATATCACGTGGATATGATTTGATATTATATGCTTGTATTATGCCTATGTTTACATTATGACAAGAAATGTTTAGGGATACATCATTGAATGTAGTATTGTTGTGTCATATTGGGGAAAGCAGGGATAAGACACTGGAATCAAGGTTGTTTGGTAGAGACTATTGGGATGGAGTTCCTTGGGTCAGTTTTGGGGCTAAAAACCCATGTTTTGATGTAAATTTTGATAAAATATGTAAAGTCTCCATGATTTGTGGATGTGGAGCAGGTAGATGGTTAGGAGTGAAAGGGGTTTAAGCCCCTTGTTTATGTAAAGTCGAGTTGGTTATGAGATCCACCCATAGTCCATGGACCATGGGATTGTATACATAGGTGTGTCTTAGAGAGCCTAAGGTAGGATATGATGATGATGGATGTAATGGGTCAATATGAGATAATGCAAAGAAGTGAGTCATAGAAGAGAGAAAGGCTTTGCAGCTGAGTGCACATAGGATCTACCGCTGAGTGCATGGACCCTTGTAGCTGAATAGGTAGTCTTGAGTCTCTAAAACCATATTGAAGATCAATAAAGAAGATTGTTGAGGGATTCCTATGTTTATCTATTTACTTATGTTATTTATGCTTGAAACATATGCTGTGGATGAATAATTTATTTTTGAAATACTGATCTAATGATGTGCAACTCCATGAAATAAGTCTTAATAATTGTACACATTGCATGTTAAGTACTATTGTGAAGATTATGATGCATTCTATTATGTTTATTAAAAACTTAAGTAGATCTAGGTAAGTTTAGATCTAGGGTTTTTTTCCAATGCACATAAATAGATAACTCAATTATTAAAGGTCCACAAAAGCCGATTGTAGACCTTTGTGAAGGTCTAGAAGCTATTTAAAAAAAGAAGTTGCAGTACTGAGCCCTAGGGGGCTAATAGACCTACAGGAAGGCCAATCTAGGGCAATAAAAGACATCACACTGATCTCTGGATGCGGAAACTTGGTTCAGCATTCCCCCATACTGCTTCAGTTCACACTTCAGCCTATGCTATGCAGGTTGATACTGAAAGGGCCAGTAGTGTAAGGTTTTGTTTGGCACATTTAACTCTAAACCTTGGTCAGCACCCACTCAGCCAACAAATGTTTCTGTTGCCAGGACCAAGATCTACTTAAGGATATGTGTGATGTCACGTCACTGGAATCTGACCAAGAAGGAAATTGAGAAGTGGTTACATAGGAAGATCCACAAATTTGCAGCACAAGAGAATAGGAATATACACCTATCGAATGATAAGTGGTTGGATAGATATTTGTATACAGAAATACACAAAATTTTCTTTAGTACCTTCCTGATCGAACTGTACAAGTGGATAGCTAAGTTCGTAGATGACTAAGGAAGGTGGAAGCTTGACAGGCCAATAGTGTGGACTCCAGAACTAGTACGATGATTAGAATCCTCTGAAGACAAGATCGTGCATGCTATTGATCACTGGCTTGATCGAATTATAGGAGGATTTGTTACAGAGTTCACAGTCGATACCTTGGTCAGCTATAGTGAGGCGGAGGGAAGGTTTTTCAAAGGACTGTGAGGTAAGTATCTAAGATATCTAAATACCTGGATTAAAATGTTGTTGTGTGAAAAATGAGTTCTGTCATCGCCTTGATGTTTGGAGCTATTCGAAGTGGAAAACTTTTTCAAAGATCGAGAAAGATCAAGTCCTGAATATGGCCCATTGATTGGACCATCTTCAAGTGACAACAAGGGAGTAGTACAGGCTTCACCATGGAGTGCTATTCAATTGATATAAGAGGGTTTCTGTGGATAGATCATCCAATCCACCTCCACCTCATACACCTTCACCTACACCTCCAGCACCACCACCATCGTTCAACATGTCAAATACAATGAAGCTGCCTATTTTCAAGGGTATAGGGAGTGAAGATACAAAACAATTTTGGTTTGTTATGAAAGTTCATGGGATAACATAGAAGACTACTGATGACAACATAAAGAAAGCATAGTTGGTCACCACTCTACACGATCGCGCACTGACATGGTATATTAAGTATTGTTCTGATAATTCTGTGGCAATGCTAGCAGACACTAAGGATGCTCTAAATAAAGAGTCCAGTAAGCCTAAGTCTGACTCGCAGATAGTAGTATGATTTAAGGATATCACGATGAGAGTTCATGAAATGCCTTGGGAGTTAGATCAGAGGTTGAAATGTGTGATTCACGAAGCTAATATGCAGCTCATAGATGGCCAGCACCGTGAGTGGTTGATAGTCTCACTTCTACCCCAAGTAAGGATTTCTTTATTGCAGTAGAATATAGGAACTCAAGAAGAAGCCTTGGAAATCACGATGAGATTGCATGTGATGCCTTTGCAGGATGCGACCTTAGGGGTACAACAAATTCACTCAAAGTTGCAGAATCTCTACTTGGAACTGCAGAGCTTGAAGAAAGAGAAGAAGACTAAACTAGAGGTGTGCAAGGAAGTCTACTGTCTAAAATGTAAGAGCTAGGGGCATGATAAATACCATTGTCCCATCTTTGCAAATTATATCGCAGGAGGGGGGACAATTCCCCTGAGGCCAGAAGCTCCTATAGGAACCAGTGTGGGGGCCGTGCTATGGTGCGCTATTTGTCAGGTGGCTGGAAAACACACAACAGATAACTGTCATTTTCTTCAAAAGTTCATTCAGACACCACAAAAATTGTTTTGTGACTTTTGTAAATTTGTAGGCCACGATGAGTGCCATTGTCATAGCTATTAATTGATGATGGAAAGAACACCTACCTATCAAATGCAAGCAGAAACTTGGCCTCTAGAGCAGGGTGCCAAAGGAGCACATGGAGGATATCAGGGACAAGGATGAGGCCAAGGAGGAGGAGGGCTTGGTAAAGGCTGGGGTCAAGTTATTTTTTACAATTGTGGAATGCCAGGGAACTACACATGGGAGTGTCAATATCAAACATGCCCATCATTTCAATACTGCAGCCAGTTTGACCACACTATCGAAGAATGCCCTATGTTGACAGCTAAGATGTAGGAGAATAAGGCACATCCTAAACAACCTATGTAGAACTTACAAACGATGAGAGATGAGTCCTGTGAAGAAGATATAAATATAAATATTGCACTGAGAAGTGGGATAACAATTTGGAATGATAAGGGAAAACAACTTGAAGAGGGCGGATCGGTCCGCAAGGCCCTAGAGAAGGAAGTTGTTTTTTATTTGTAGCACACGAAGGAAGCGTTTATGGAGGCTAAGAAAATCTTCATTGAGGTATCCACCTTAGGAAGCCATAACAAAGTACTAGAAACTAGTGCGACTACAGAGGTTGATCCCTCTATGCTTACTATGTTCTTGGAGACCTGCATGAAATTGTCACGTGATAGAAAAGTTGTGAAGGGCCTGTAGGAGTTAATAAAAAAAATGCATTGGCAAAGAAAATTCTCCTGGTGGACACCATGTAGTAAGAAAAATTGGCAAGCATAAGGCTAGAACCAAATGTGAGATGAGGCTCACCACACAGATAAAAGATTATAAGATGGACTAGGTTATCTTGGATGTGGAGTCTGATGTGAACATTTTGCCTAAACAAACATGGGAAATAATGGGGAGACCAGTGTTGTAGTGGTCTCTAATCTAGCTATGAATGGAGAACTAGTAAAAGATTATCCCTATGGGATGACTACATGGAGTAACATTGGATATAGAAGGTGAGCGCACTGGCTGATTTTGAAGTAATAGATATTGTTGATGATAGTAATCCATATCCTACACTCATCGGAATTGACTGGGCCATTGATATGAATGGAGTCAGTGACTTGAAAAAGAGAACAATGTCGTTTGAAAGGAAATCACTTCGGGTTGTAGCATTGTTGGACCCTGCTGAAGGACCATGCTATACTGAACCGGTCTGCGACTATGAAGAAAGTGAATATGATTTAGACTAGATCTACAAAATAACAACTTGACAATAGGACTGGATAAACCCGACCATGAATGGAAGGATTGCATGGGACTGGTAAAGTTCCAGTACCTTGGATTTAGATGAAGAGTTGGAGCACTTGCAGAATAGGTCGTATGAAGTATCTACACTGTGTTGGAACACGATGACTAAATCACTGCGGTGTGTTTCGTCGGAGGTAATAAATTTACCTTATTATGAAAGTTTGACTAACGTGGATAAGTTTTTGGATGTGTTTAAGTGCAAAGTCCCTGAGCATCATTGCTTCCTAGTGTTAGATCTATGCATTAGATCTGTTACTGCGTGCTACACTCGCACGATGGTGGGGTACACACAAGGATAGCTTTGATGGATGACAATATTATAGAAGAATGATGAAATTGTGGTTTGGTTGACCTAACCTTCGATTGACTGAGAAATATGATGGGAGGAATGATCGTCATGATCATCTAGTGAAGTGGGCTAAAGCTTATGGAATGGAGCCGCAGCTGGAGTGGGTACATTTATTCTTCCATACTTTGGACACTATCCCTATGAACTATTACTTGGAAACAAAGATCTGCCATGGCACCGTAGAATGGGAGATATTGAGGGAAGGATTCTTAATGTCCTTGATTTTTGAAGGTGGGTTAGAGAGAATTGATGAAGCTATACAAGAGGTTAAGGCAGTGATCTTCAGGGTACCGCAAGAACCTCTGTAATGGGTCCAACTAGATTGGAGAACCCATTTGCACCATGCACTAGAATGTTATAATGTGACAGCTGAAGGGGAGGATGATCACCCATGAAATATTAATATTCTAGAGGTGGAGGGGCATCGTGAATTCGAAGGTCCACAAATAGAGAACCCAAACATCACCGCGCTATTGAAAACCAAGCAAGTGAACATTGGAATTGAAGCGTAACCAAAGTTAGCAAAAATCAAGGATTATTGGGATGATGCTATTGTGGATAAGGTTGTTGAGTTACTTCGCAAATATTAGGATATGTTCCCTACTAAGTTTTTGGACCTAATGGGAATCATAGGAGATTTGGGTGTTATGAGAATCACTCTGAAGCTGGACATGAAGCCTGTTAAGTAGAAGCCATGTCACCTGAATCCTAAGTATAAGTAAAAGGTCCATTTGGAGTTGGATAAGATGTTGGTAGAAGGCATCATAGAAATAGTGGAAAATTCTGATTGGGTGAGCACCATGGCGGTCGAGGAGAATAAATAGAAGGATGAAATAAGGATTTGCATCGATCTAAGGAAGTATTCGACAACGTTGGAGGGCACGAAGCCTACTCATTCACTGATGGGTTATCGAGGTACCATCATATCAAGATCACACCAGAAGATAGGAGAAAAACAACCTTCACGATGGAATGGGGTTGTTTCCAGTATACCGTGATGCCGTTTGGGCTCAAGGATGCATCGACAATATTCTCTCATGTAGTTATAGAAGCATTTAAGGAGTTCATTCATAAGTTCTTGGAGGTGTATTTTGATGATTGGATAATATTTGATTTACTAAAGCACCATGTAGAAAGTTTGTGCTTGATGTTGGATGCGTGCCCCATATACTGGACCACACTGAATCTAAAGATGTATTTATTCTATGTCCCTTTTACGATCTTGCTGGGTCATGTGGTGTGCAAGCAGGGGATGATGGTGGACCTTTCCAAGATCACTGTGATAGTGAATTTGGAGGCCTAGAGGAGTGTGAAATAGTTACACGCAATGTTGGGGCCTACAAGATATTACAGGAAGGTCATCAAGGCTTATGCCCAGATTACACACTGATGGAGAAAATGTTGAAGAAGGATGCTACATTCTGTTGGGATGAAGAATGTTAGCATAGTCTAGACATGTTGAAAGAGAAGATGGTCATCACCCCAATATTGATCTTCCATGATTGGAAGAAGGAATTCGATGTACATTCCGATGGTTCTTGCATTTCATTGGGTTTCGTGCTAACTCAGGTCATTGAAGGGGAGCTAGACCATCCTATAAATTTTGTGAATAGGAAATTATCAAAGGCCGAGAAGAATTACTCAATGAAAGAGCTATCTGTTGGGCGGACATTTTAGGATGTACATAGATCATGTTTCCCTGAAATACCTAGCCAATAAGCCTGTCTTGGGAGGGGGGGAAGATTTGCCACTGGTTGCTACTATTCCAAGATCATGATTTTGAGGTGATTATGAAACTTGGAAGGTTGAATGCATGACCTAACCATCTGACGCAAATAGAAACAAGAGAGGAACCTAATAATTTGGAGGAAGGGTTGCTCGATGCATAGCTCTTCACAGTGCGCATAGCAGATAATCATTTTGCAGACATCATTCATTTCTTGACTATGAGGATGGCTCTAGAAGGGTACACAAATCAGAAAAAGAAGGAATTGGTAGTGCGTGTGGAATTTTTTTAGTAATTGCGAGACATTTGTATAAGGTGGGTGCAAACAAGATATTGCAGAGATATGTGCCAGATTTTGAGTGAAATATAATTTTCAATGAAGCTCATGGAGGAGTTGCAGGAGGACACTATGTAGGAAAAGAAACTGCACAAAAGATTTTCCACACAGTTTTATGATGGCCTACGTTGCACAAAGATTCCAAGGAGTACTATAGGGCATATAATGTATGTTAAGGAACTGTTAGACCATCGTGGAGGGACGAGTTGCCACTAAATCCTTAAGTGTCTTTGCAACCATTTGAAAAATAGGTGCTTGACTTTATTGGGCTAATTTAGCCCCCAGGGAAGAAATATGGTGCATGCTACATCATCTCCGTGACAGAGTATTTAACCAGATGGGCAGAGGCATAGTAGGTTAAGGATTGTATAGGAGTTACAACAATAAAGTTTTTGTTTGAATATGTCTTAACTAGGTTTGGCTACCCAAAAGTGTTGATGAATAATCAAGGTACGTACTTCCTAAACAAGACAATCAGCGCATTGACTAAGGAGTTCCAAGTCTATCATCAAAAGAGAACATCATATCATCCTCAGGCTAATGGAACAATTGAGGCCTTTAATAAGATTGTTGAGAATGCACTGATGAATATTTTCAATGCATATCGAAATGACTGGGATGTACACGTACCTGCAGTGCTATGGGCATACAACACTACTTCTAAAAAGTTGACAGGACAAACACCTCTTATATTGGTCTATGGTGTAGAAGATGTGATGCCAATGGAGTATATCCTGTATATTTTGCACATTGCAACTTTCACAAGAATGGAAGATCACAAATCCTTGGAGGAACAACTCGCATAGCTAATGGAGCTTGAAGGAGATCGATTCTTGGCTAGATTCCATCAGGAAGTACAGAAGAAACGTGAAAAATCATGGCACAATCGACACATCAAGCTTCGCACATTCAGGGTAAATGATCCAGTATTGTTATATCATAGTAAGTTCAATAAGTTTCCGAGGAAATTTCATATGCACTGGATTGGGCCATATGTTATCAAGGAGATTACAAATGGAGGCACGGTTTAGCTCACAAAGCTGAATGGATATCCCTTCCTGAGAAGAGTGAATGGAAGTCAATTGAAGCTCTATATAGGGGATCCTGAGTAATGACTATATGGTGGCCAGACAATCTTAGTGCTCTAGGTAGTTGCAAGGGAGTGCAGGACTATAAACTACACTGCCAGGGTTGGAGGACTACACTGCAGGCGGGCTGCATGAAGGATGATGCAAATACAACCTATGAAGCTATGTGAACGACGTTGCACTATAAAGGGACGTATCGCGCAGCTTCGCAAAAAAGTGATCCTTTGAGTCACTGTTCATGATTTGACGACCAAAAGACAGTTAAGAGGAGCAGGTTAGTGGCATTTAAGGCCAAAATATTTGAAGATCTTCCCCTGAAACCACATTAGTGGTCAAAATTTGGGGGGAATGGGTAGATTTGAATTTAGAAACCCCTATAAATTATGCGTGCCAGTCCAACAGAGAACACTTTGCACCCTTAGAGTTTTTGTTGAGTTGTGTTGTTTGTTGCCATTGAACTGCTCATATTTTGAGGATTTGGTCATGAGTGCTCCATTTTCCAAGTTATCGGAGCTGAATCAGAAATTCATCCTTGAAACCATGTTAGGACAAAGCCTTGTAGAGACTATAAGTACTGGTGGTGATGTTGCTTCTGAAGGAGTTGCTCCAGAGGTGGTGAGTATGGAAGCTCCGACTGCTATGCCTATGGCACTTGGGTCATCTAGGTCGAAGCCTACCCCCACTAGAAAAACAAAAAAACCAAAGAAGGATAAACAAAAGAAGTTGGTGCTAGTACATGAATCACCAAGAAAACACTTTGCAACTCAAAAACAAAAGAAAGATAAGCAACCCATGAAGGTCGTTGATTTGGAGGTCGAGGAAGGATAGGGCACCGAGAACATAGATGATGAGGGAATGTAGTTGATTGCAAAGTTACTTAATTATATCCCTCCATGCAAGGGAAAGGAAAATATCACAAAGGACCTAGACTCCAACAAATTTGTCATTTCTATGCCCCTGCTACCAGAGTAGGTTCCCTTCGAAGATTCCTGCCTTGCGTGGATCCCCCTGCTGAAGATGGAAGATTGGGACCTTGTAGATCATGATAGGTTCCCTCACCTAGCAATAGCCAACTATATGAAGTGCGTCTACTATGTCTACTCAGGTGTCGCCATGCTAGAGATGGTGGAATGGATCCGTGGAGTGGAGAATTCGGGATCATTGAACATGTTATTGGTGCCCCATTATCACTGTACCACTATCAACACAATTTGTGTGTGTCAATTACTTACTTTGGTGCATGATGGGTGACTATGGATAGGAGGGCCTATACCTGTCACTGACATGCGCATCCATGGGAGAAAAGGATTTAGCAGAAAGGATAAAGAAAAGGATTTAGCCAAGGAGTTTAGTGGAAAGACTGGAGAAAAGGATTTAGCAGAAAGGATAAAGAAGGAATTTTCCCTCATGAAAAAGGTTCACAGATACTCAATCACCTCCATAAATGACCTCGTGATGCAAATTTCCGAACAAATCTTACCAGGGAAGGGAATGAGGAAGTGTTGCATGGAGAAAGTTTTGGCTCCTATGGTCTCTCTAGCTGCACAATGCACAAAGTGTGTGAAGTTAAACTAATCAAGGTAACTGTGCAGTAAATTCCTTGTGAATTGTCGCGAGGTCCAGGATAAGACCAAGCCATTCCATCATGCTTGGTTAATATTCTCCATTATGTTGGTCGCATGGGAGCTGCCAGACGACAACCGATTTTCTCCATTGAAAGAAGGATTGTTGGAGGCTGCACAGTTTGCCTCCCTATGGAACACATAAGACCCAATGCGAGTCACAGAAACAAAAATATTTTGGGTTTTGATGGAATCAAGCCTCCGCATGGGGATCAACCAGCTCCCAAGGTTGTCCCCGACCTTATACATGCAATAGTCAACTTATGTCACATTCAAGGCTAACTTCCATCGAGTTTATATTCAAGCATGAAAGGACTCATGGAAAAAATAGCATGACTTGCCATATTTGGTCACATATATAGACATACAAGAGGTAATCAAGAGATGGTCGGTAGAGTGGCATGCCCCCTCAGACTTGGATGTCAAAACCAGTAAAGGCATGGGAAGCTCAGCAACATAGAAAAGAAAGGATGAAGCTAAGTATACCGCACAAAACTTGGTTGTGCAAAGAAACAAGGAAGCCATTGATAAGGCTCAAATGGAGAAGGAGTGCACTGCTAAGGAGCAAGCTGAGCAAGAATAGTGCGAGTCAGAGAGAAGCGGAAAATCCCCTTCACCTAAGACTGAGGAGGAAGAATATTCTGAAAAGGGCAATGGAGGCGATGAGGGGCAAAGCACCCCATTTCGGCTAAAGAAGTGTGAACAGGAGTAGTGAGAAGGCCCCCAGAAAAAAATTGAAATCATACAAGTCACAGGGTTATCCCATGGTATGGATGGAAGGTGATATCGATGAGATCGACGAAAAAGTACAAGACACTACAATTGAAGTGTTGCAATAGTTTGATAAGCAATGTATGCATATGTTGGGGAGTGTCCAGAAGGATTTGCATGAGTTGTAGATCCAAGCTAACAAGATACAGGTGGGCATGGGTCAAGTGAGCGCAGCACAGGTGGGCTTGGCACCGGGGATGAGTCAGGCTGCAGAATTAGTAAGGACCTTAGACCTTCGCACTGTTTCTTTACCATAAGGGTCCCTAAGCACAGAGTCGATCAATGGCTACATCATCTTAATCATCCTTAAGAACATCGGGTTGAACATCGTAGTGCTCCCGAATGAGCTTCTTCATGCATTGCAAGCAGGGGTGACAGAGGAATTGAGAGCTTGAGAGAAGCGTGCTCTCAATTTGATCAATGAATATAGGTTGAACAATGAGCAAATGTTCATCGAGAAAACACAAGCCTTGAAGGAAAAGGAAATGTGCAGGAACAAAGTTCAAGGCTCAAGTTCGCAGTTGCAGAGGCATGTAGAATAGTGCTGAAGCTTCAAATTCGAGAGGACAAGCAACCAGAAGCTAAGATCAGGAAGTTAGTTGCTGGACTGTATGAGGCAAAGGCAAAAGTTCGATGAGTTCAATTCGAGCTCAACATGATAGTGGAGTTGCAACTCAAATTGCAGCCTATGACTCTGCCTCAGGCTAGGGAGGACCATGAAGCTGCCATCAAAGAAGGGATGGCCACTTTGGATGCCATATTTGCGGACTTCTTGGCCTTATTTGAGCAAGCAATGGAATTAGTGACAACTCTGCAAGAAGAAGAAAACATGCATATATTTAATATAGATGTTTGAGAGTTGCAGAAGCAGTACAATGAGGTCAGGGAAATGACGCGCTCAATTGTTCTAGTACAATGCCTAGCCAAGCTGTAGGAGGGGAAGAAGCTCCTCGCGCAGGTAGAAGTAGCCCAAGAGAAGGAGGCCTTGCTAATGCTAGCTTGGGGCCTTGGTTAGATTAATCTTACCAAGTCACGATCACCATTCAAGAGAAGTTGATGATCTTGCAACAGACAAAATAAACAATGAAGCTGGTTGTAGAAGGACCAACTACAAAGTAGCTAGTGGAAGAAGCCAAGCAGGTAGCTGCGCAAAGTGTTGTTGAGGTTGCACTAATACAAGTGGAGTTGGGGGATCTTCATAGCAATATCACAGAGCTAGAAGAGTGACTCGAGGGTGAATCATGACCATTGTGTTGAGGGCTTGTTGGGATGTGCTCTCTTGGGTCATTTTTTGGGCTAAAAACCCAAGTTTTGATGTAAATTTTGGTAAAAGATGTAAAGTCTTCATGATTTGTGGATGAGGAACACGTAGATGGTTAGCAATAAAAGGGGTTTTTGCCCCTTGTTTTTTAAATTCGAGTCGGTTTTGAGATCCACCCATGGTTTGCAGACCATGGGATTGTATAAGTAGGTGTGTCTTAAAGAGCCTAAGGGAGGATATGATGATGATGGATGTAATGGGTCAATAGGAGATATCACAAAGAATCGAGTCATAGAGGAGAGAAAGGCTTTACAGCTGAGTGTGTAGAGGCCTAGAGTAGCATCCACAACTGAGTGCGCAGAGGCTTAGAGTATCATCTGCAGCTGAGTGCGTGGACCCCTGCAGCTAAGTGTGCAAAGGCTTAGAGTAGCGTGTGCTGCTGAGTGCATGGACCCCTACAGCTGAGCGCGCAAGGTAGTCTTGAGTTTTTAACACCATATTGGAGATCAATAAACAAGATTGTTGAAGGATTCCTATGTTTATCTATTTACTTATTTTATTTATGCTCACGATATATGCTGTGGATGAATAATTTATTTATGAAATAATGATCTAATGATGCACAACTCCATGGAATAAGTCTTAATAACCGTACGCATTTCATGTTAAGTACTTTCACGAAGATTATGATGCATTATGTTATGTTTATTAAATAGTTAAGTAGATCTACAAGAGTTCGGATCTAAGGTTATTTTCCAATGTGCGTAAATAGATAACTCAACTGTTAATGATCTGCAAAATCCAATCGTAGACCTTTGTGAAGGTCTAGAAGCTGTCTAAAATAAGTTGCAGTATTGAGCCCTAAGGGGCTCATAGACATGCGCGAAGGCCGATCTAGGGCAATAAAAGACATCACAATAATCTCTAGATGTGGAAACTTGGTTCCAGCATCCCCCATACTGCTTTGGGTGAAACTTCAGCCTGTGCTACGTAGGTTTATGTTAAAAGGGCCAGTAGTGTAGGGTTTTGTTTGGCACATTTAACTTTGAACCTGGGTCAGGACCCACTTATCCAACATAGACAATGTGGTTTTGGATGTGGTGTACTATTTTTGTCCATATGTTGTATATGTTGTACATGTTGCATATATGGTGTGTGCACATGCAGTGTTGTGTATATATAGTGTGTGTACATGTTGTTTATGCAATGTGATGTATATGATGGTATAGTTAGTGTTGTGCAAGTATTGTGTATGGTGTTGTTTGCATGTTGGATATGCAGTGTTGTGTACAAATAATGCTATGTACATGTTGGATATGGACTGTTATGTAATGGTGTTGTTGTGTGCATGTGGCGCTATGCACATATGGTGTTGCTTGCATGATTGTACAAGTGGTGCTTTCTGTATGTGGTGTTGTCTACATGTTTTACAACTAGCATTTTGTGCAGGTGGTGCTATGTACATGTTGTGCATGTGGGTGTTATGTACATGTGGTGTCGTGTACATGTCGTTCATGTGGTACTGTGTACATGTTGTACATTGTTGGAGTGTACATGTGGCATTGTGTACAGGTTGTGCAGGTGATGTAATGTACATGTGATGTTGTGCACACATTATGCAGGTGGTTGTAGTGCATAGGTGGTATTGTGTACATGTGGTACATGTGGCATTATAGTAGATGCATGTATTACATGGTGTTTTATGATGTGTGTAGTTTTGTATGTGTGATGCCCACTATGTTTATGTGCACATGGTTGAGGGGAAGGCATTGGGTGTTTCTCTGGTGTGGGAACCAATTTGTAGTGCGTACGGAATAAAGACAAAGGTAGAAGCTAAGTATTGATGAAAGAATAAGTATCAACATTTTATTTTAGTTTTTTTATGAATGTGATTTATGATGTTGATCAATTATGGTCATGTTTTGAGCTAATTAGATGTGATATGTTTATAAATGATGTTTTGATGAAACAATTGTTTGACTTGTTGTGGTAGGAAGTGAACATAATTTCAAGTATACCTTATTGGTGACCCACCAATGATGTATGATTTGAGGTTATTTAGATTTATTTGAATGTAATGGAAATTATTTTCTTCGAATAAGAATGCATGAACATGTCTGGTTGGGTGGTTGAAATCGACTACAAGAATAGGTAGAGGTAGCAAAAAAAATTGCAACATGCAGCAATATGTTGGTAGAGCAATAGGGTCCATTGATTTCCATGAACATGATATGACTCATATGATGGCTTGAAGCCTTGCGAAGGGATGGATCACCCAAGATAGGGGATGTCGAGGAGCTTGGAAGGTGAGCGACTGCGTGGAAGGGGGTGACCGGATTTCCCAAGGGACTAGGTAGCAAATAAGGGAAGGTCACAGATATATTGGTTTTGGTCATTATCATTTCTAGATGGAATTAGTTGCACATTGGAAGTGCACCCTGGAAAAATGAACTGGTAATTGTTCACTAAGGGGACAAGTGGATACATTTTATAGATCTAGACATTGGAAACAGTGTGATTGTGGCAGTGGATTATGGACTTCTTAGGAGGGAGGTGAATCATGGTATTACTTTGAGGGTGGAGGTATGAGCCTATGGATTCCATTGTTGATTGATACAGGCATCGCATCCTTTTACTTGTCAGTTTAGCAAATGTGCATATGTGTAGATGTGTTCATTATAAATACCATAATGAGTTGTGTTATAAAGCTCCAATATGGGGTATGTGTCACATTGTCATGATGTTTTGCTATGAGAAGGCATTTCATTGTAAATATTGCAATGAGCTAAGTTATAAAGCTCCATGGGAAGTAAGTTTCATTTTCAGTGGTTTTGTTGAGGTCTTGGTGTGGTTTAACACTGAGGATGGTGTTCCCCAAGGGGGAGGGTTTTGTAACATCCTTGGTAAAAAGTTCATGTAATAAAAGTTAATAGAGGAAAAATAAGAACACGAATAAGGGACACGTATTCCAAGATGAATGTTTGAAAAAGATATCCTAGTGGGAATCACTGGATGTGTGTTGTGGCTAACAAAAATACGAAAAGGCATTAAAAGGAAAAAAGGCATTTTTGGCACATTTATTTATGAAAATAAAGGAAATTAGGCAAAAAGGAAGGTGAAGGGTCACGAGTTTCATGTGAGGAGGAAAATGAAGAAATTATAGGCCTCATTAATAAAAATGCTTATTAGGATCAGTTCGTAGACTCTTGGCTCAGGCTCTTAGTCTGTGTTAACCTTTTGTCAGTTCAATTTTGGAGCTCTCTCATTATTCTCTATCTCTGTCTCCCTCTTGGTCAACTAGAGTTTTCTTAGAGCACTCTAGCTTTGGATCAATGAAGGAAAAGAAAGAAAAGGAAAGGAAGGAAAGAAAGGATCAAGGAAGGAAAAACAAGATCAAGTGGCTTCAGTAGGAATACTTGCATGTAACCTTTTGCATGTGAGATTTCATAGCTGGTTTGGACATGCATTTCTTTTCATGTTGGTGTATTGTTCTCTTGTTTTTGGTGGCATGGTTTTGTTGGGTTATGACAATGGTTGTTAGCCTTGCCTTGCCTTTTTCTGGATGCCATGGTATGTTGGGATATTTATCTCAATTTTGGGCTTTTCTTTTGCAGATGGATTTCATAATATGGGGAGAAGGTGGTATCAAAGTTCATTCCCAAAGGCCCAAGAATCCCTTGTCTAATTTTGGTGGGATACATGGTAAAGCCTGAGGGAGAATTCTTAGTTTATGGCCTAGTGATCTGGTCCTGGATTGCGATAAAGCTTGAGAGACTAATCTTGGTTTAGGGCATAGTGATCTGAGATTGGATTGCGGTAAAGCCTGAGAGACAAGGAGAGGGAAAATTCCTCAAGGATAGTGATGGATTTCAGATGGAATTCCAAGTTTGGTTGTGATCAGAGCACCGGTTTTGGTTTGATCACGGTTTGGTGAGGGCGGAGGTTGTTTCACCTCTGGATTCCCTTGGGTTTTCTATGATATCCCACATTAATTCCTTGAATATGGCATGGGACTGACTAGCTAAAAGAGAGATTTCGTTTAGCTATGTCTATATTCGGTTGGTATGTGGAAGTCTTGAACCTAGTTGAACTCTGATTAATAAAAGCTAAGTTCTCTTACTTTCTCACTGGTTTATATGTGGATTTAATGGTTGTAATATCTCTAATATTTATATGGTTTTATGTTGGTTATAAGCATGGTTATTTCATGTGTTTACTTGTAATTGTTGAATGGATGGATGCAAGACCTAATTGATGATATAATAGTTCATTAGAGGAGGTGATCCTTCTCGTTATGTTTCATAAGTTATTTCAGTCATTTATTCTCTATATTGTATCCTAGACCTGTAGGTTACATTGATGCCAAGTGTTTGACAGAATGTCAATCTCAATTGAGAATGCTCACGCCTATTATTAAGGTTGATTTTGTATTTATCAACATTGTTATCATGTCTTTGATGGATTTTGAAGGTCGTAGCAAGTTCTGGACAGAGGTCAGGAATCTGGACTAGAAAACTGGTTCAAATCTCGGGGTCGCTGGCATAGGTATGTTTAGAAAAGTCCATATCCACTAGCACATAGGCCTATGAGAGTGAATTTGAGTTTTTGGATGTTGTAATTCCTATAACATGAGTGACAAGGCATTAAAAGGATTAAATCATCAGTGGGACTCAGGGATAGGATTTCTGAGTGGTTGACATGTCTCTTGAGGGTGTTGTTGCTAACGTGGATGAGTTTGTTTGACATGTTCTATATTTTCTATTTCCTTAAGTGATATAGCACCATTTATCACTCTTGGTAGATTTTATGCTCTGATTATGGCCTAGGGAAACCTTCCTTTCCAAACTTGGTCCAAATTCTAAAAAACAATGTTTTAATTCCCATATGTTATTTTTCCCTGTATAAAAAGTGTGTAGATGTGGGTCAGTCTATACCCAACCCACGTATATGTGTTAAAACACTAAAAGATATATAATCTCTCTAAATTTGGGTGGATTTTATGGGTTTTACTTGTTACTCAACTAGTATAGCATGTGGCCCAACTGTTTCCCAACTAAAAAACTAATTTGGAGAAGTATAAATAAACCTCCATGGGAAGGCCTAAAGGGGGGGAGAGATGAGATATTGATCTTATAGTTGATTACATCCCTGATCAAGTCTTAAGAAATCCCTGTGCCTCCTGCACTCCCAAGTTATAGAAACATGTGTTTCCTTCTTTGAGGTGTCCATCATCTTTGTATGACATTCTGGTGTACCTTTACGAAGGAGGATTGTTGAGGCCTGGGTAGGACGGATCCTGAGGACGTTTCCTCTTAGAGTTGGAAGAAGACTCAAGTTGTAGTTTTCCACATTTCATTTAACTTACATCAATAAAGAAATGTTGTTTTATTCCTGATAATTATTTGGATATGCATTAATCTATGTTATGATTTACATATGAAATCTTATGTTAATGCTCATTTTCTCACATGCTTATATGATTTAACACCTATATCATGAACATTCTTTCTATTACTACTATTTTATATGACTTATTAGATAAGTTGTGGGTTCTAAAGGCATTAGAAGGAGCAGAGGGTTTGGACCATGCGGACCGACCTCAAACATAGAACCTCCTAGTAATACCTCTTCTTCCTACTTCACTAGTTTAAGCATTTAAATTGCTTGTCTTCATGTTTATTTATGATGTATGCCCTCCACTCTGTTGGGGTTTTCAACCCAAGGCCCTAGGGTGTTTCCACCCACAACAAAATTGGTGACTGTGCTGGGGAAAACATTCTTGTTTTTCCTAGTTTGGGTTGTTCATTCTTGATCAGGGTTTGTTTTCTTGATTTCTTGTTTTTACAGTGTCAATGACTTATTGGCTTCCCAAGAATCAAATATGATATTTTGGATCAACCCTTGATTTTTTATTTTTCTTAATTGATCTTTTTATATGCATGTTTTTAGGGATATAGTAGCATATACATGCTTCTTTCCTCAAATATACTAGTGTATACGAGAGTTTCTTGTGTTTAAAACGCGTGTATACGCCTCTGTGCCTTTACACAATCATGTATACCTAATTTTGAATTAATTTTTCAAAATATTTTTCCCAATTAAGTCTATTGTCTGGTGACTTTTTCTATTTTCTGGTCATTCACTATCATTAAAGCTCTTCTTTCTTGCAAGTTTTAAATTTTGAATCTTCTTCTCGGTGAAAAACCTAGTTGACCTTGGATTTATTTTTGAGTAAGGTTTTAGTTTTGGTTTTGGGTTCAAGGTTTCTGGCGAAAGTTCTTGGTTGTTTTGGATTTCTAGAAAAAGGAATTTGTTTTAGTTTCATTTATAACCCAACTTTCATATTACTTTGCTTTTCTTTCCTTTTTGGTTGACCTATTTTGTTCTTCATGGTTTCTTAGTGTCTCTTTGGAAATCTTGAGTCTTTATTGACATTTTGTTCGTTTGTTGAAGTCTTTTATACTACTATTCAGATCAGTTAATGCAATTTTGTAGTCCTTTCTCATTTCAAGTTTCATTTTATTGATGAGTTTCATAACTTGTGAAGTTCACAAACTCTTTACGCTTGTTTCTTGATCTTTGAATTTTAGTAGTCTTTTGTGACCTCAAAATTTTCTTTGGGTTTTTAAAAGAAAAAGACAAAGAACACATCTTTTGCCTTTCTTTTTCTTTTCAAGTTTTTGTTTTTGGTTTCTTTTGTTTCGTTTTTGAGAAATTGTGAACTTTTTCAATTGGTTTTGCTTGGTTTTGAGGGAAATTCGTTATTGAATTTTGGCCCTCTTTATTTTCAAGTTGGCATATTGATCTTGTCAAGGAACACATTTTCTTCTTGTATGAGCATCCAAGCACCATCATTATAGTTTGCATTAAGATAGTTTGCATTGTAGCCATTTTAGTATTTTTGTTACATTTTGAGTGTGTCGAGTGTGTTTTCTGGAAAAACAAAAATTTGCTTGTACAAGTTTATTCGTAGAAACTTCTAGAAATAAATTTTCATTGAAGAAAAATAATTGCATGCATATAATTAAGTTTCTATTGATTTCTTTTGTGTCGAAAACACCATAAGTTTCAATCTCATTGTGTCTTTGACTTAAAGAACAACCCGCTAAAAATCAAGCGCTTTAATAAAAAGAACTAGAACTTTTTTTTAATTTGTCATTAATAACACCAACAAGTTTAGGTATTTAGGGCCTTGGAATAGGTGAGTGGAGAGTTAATTCTCCAAGGAAACTCAAACTATCAAACATGGATGTTAAATAATGAGTGAAATTTAGTGTTGTTAGAAAGACCGAGAAAGCTCCATGACTGGGAGTCAAGCACGAGGGAGAGTGAAGACATGGAAGAGAGATATACCCTCTCCTAGTTGTTGGATCCCACCCCGAGACTGTTCCGCTTGCCTTTTGATATGAAGTGGTGCCCATACTTTCTATTCCTAGGGATCACATAGGTGGCTGCGGAGGGGAATCTCGCGACACCTAAGAAAGACGTTGCATCACAATCATTAGTACATCTAGAGGGTACCCTTGCAAAGCTTCGGTGCTTGCACTGGCAAAGGCTTTTGTCTAGATATCAGCATAACTATTTTTATTACCTTCACTAGTAGGCTTGTGCCGTTTATTATCCCAAACTATCTTGGGAAGGTCCCTTACTTCACTTTCTTGTATTTTGGTGTCCGGTCCTCATCACCTAGAGTAGAAATACTTCGAAGTTGCTTAATTGGTTGCATATTTAGAGAATTTATAATCAAGTGATTTTTTCTCTTTATATTTAGTTGGCTTTAGGTGGATTTGTCATGTTGCTTTCAGACCTTTGATTTTGAGTGACTGACCTACCACTCCACCAATATTGAAAGGCTATTGATCTTTCTTTTTGAAAGTTGTGGAGGTGCCTCCTCAAGGGTAGAGGTTTTGAATGTGCATCTCTCTTCCCTAAAAATTCATTTTGTTGGCTTGATGGGCCCTGACCCAGGTTTAGCGTTAGTGAGCCAAGCAAATCCCTACACTACTAGTCCTTTTAACATCAATCCGTGGAGTGAGGACTAAAGTCTCACCCAAAGCGGTATGGGGGGATGAAGGAACCAAGTTTCCACACCCTGAGATGGTTTTGATGTCAGTTTTACACTTTAACTCTGTCTTCACGCAGACTAATAAGCCCTTAGGGATTATAGACGTACTTCTTTATTAGTCGTTCAGAACCTCTGCGAAGGACTGCGATCACCCTTTGTGTAACCCTAACAAGCGATTTAGGCACTTACATGCCTCTGTAACTACTTTGTTGTATAGTTTCCTGGACTAACTTAAGTGTTTGCAACCTCTACCATGCAATTAAGATTATATTTACGTAAACATATATATCTACTTGCGTTCATATAATAGAGGAAAAAATATAGATTTGCGCATCAAATTATAAATAAAACATAAACTGAGTGCTTAACATAACATAATCATGTGCAATTGACACAAGTAAAATACATCGTAATTTTAGAATACTTCTCTTTATTGATGATCTAGATTTCTAGTACAAACTCTAACTACCTTGCGCACACAACTATAGGGGTCTGCGCAATTAGATGCGAACTTCTACCCTAAGCATCTATGCAATTAGCTGCAGAGCCTCTTTCCTATGCTAAGACTCTCGCTCTTAACTCTTCACAGACTCATCAATGACTCCAACTATGAACTCTATTATCTTATACTCCTATAAGTCCTCCTTTTTATACAATCCCATGGTCCACGAACCAAGGGTGGATCTCATCAAGCCAACACAACCTGTCTAAACTAAGGGCGGAAACCCTTTTTGACTCTTGATATCTTCATGCTTAGCAACCACAAAATGAGGATATTTTACATTCCTTTATCCAAAATTTAGGCTTTCTTCCCCAAAACTTGGGCTTTTAACCCCAAAATTGACCCCATGGTATTCGTTCCCAATAGGCATCCAACAAAAACATGGTGATTCCCCCTCGAGTCACTTGGTGGGTGCAGAGATCTTGTTGCAAAGACCTACCAGCTCCACATGGACTACTGCAACTTCGGTAGTGCACTGTGTTGCCGCTTGCTTCATCTCCTTAACTAGATGCTCTGTCAATGGCCTTACACTATCTAACAGTATCTTCTATTACATTCCCTACAGACTAGCTAGTTTTCCTACGATGGTGGATGTGAGCACTTTGGATTGATCAAGCCAATGCCCTATTCGGGCATTGAGGACACTCTCTTTGTGCTGCGCTGCATCCACCTGCTACTTTAGCACCTTTGCCTCAGTAGTTTTGCTAACCTCTACATAAGGGCGATAGTGTGCACCATCGCTTTGAACCATCATATCTCTGTTGTAGCTCCTGTGCCTTCATTTCCAACCTTTTCTAGGTGGGATCCTCTTGCAAATTGGTAACCACTTTGAGTTCCTCCTCAAAGAGCAGAGTGCACTGCTTCACTACACTAGCTACTGCTGCCACGGCATCTTTCTTAGCTATCTCGAGCTGTTGTCTGACTTTTGATGGAGTGGAAGGCTGGGCCTGCAACTACAATTAAGCAATCTTGAGGTTTGGGTCAAACTGAACCTTCAACAACTCTTTTCTTGCATCACACACACCGGTAGCGAGCCTCCGAATCCACACGTCTAGTGGCTCATCATCTGGAATGTCTAGCTCTAGGACAGACCTGTATGCTCAGCCACTACCTTGGCCATGCACTCATTCTTGTCTGTGATGGATTTGACAAGGTCAATAATGGAATCTCTTTGTATAGTAATATGAGCATTGTTGACTTTCTGCTCACTGATTACCCATAATGTGCACTATTCGCAGGCTCGAAGTTTCTGCCACCCTACAAAATGTGAAGCACCTCACTGGGAAGCGCAACCAAATTAAGCCCAAATCCTTTGAGAGCACTGACAGTGGGTGTTGGGTAGCAGAAGCCCCACGCAATGGGTATGGGGCACGAAGCCCGCAATTTTGGGTAAGAATAGGGTAAAGACTCCGTGAGATGCATGGAGCACGATGTGTAATAAGTCAAAGTCAAAAGGGTAGTCTTCCCAAAAATAATGTAAAGAAATGTAAGTTGAGTCGGCCCGCCTATGGATTCCGGTCCATGGAAAGGTATAAATAGAGCGAGACTCTATGGGTAGAGTAGCTAAGTTTTGGGTATGATTTGGAGGTCTGATATGTAATGGGTGTCTGAGAAGAAGCATTTTGAAAGCATCTGTAAGTTCGAGTCAAGGGTTTGGGTAGGAGATAGAGGCTCTGCAGCTATGTGTGCAGAGGCCTGGAAGAGTCCGCAGTTGTGTGCGTGGACCCCTGCAGCTAAGTGCGCAGGATAGATTTGGATGTAGGGGTGATAAGTGGAAATAAAGATAAGTTTCTTCTAAATTCTGTGTTGAATCCAAATGATCATGAATCTGACATTTTGTATGGTTAAAAAAAATTGTTTGATTTATGCACACTGTTTATTGAATACTTGTGAATCTGGGTTTAAATCTTAATCTGCGAACTGAATAAAAGTGATAAATGTTTTCTTAAATATCACTTTAAAGTAGATCTGGGTTGTAGTACTTCCTCTTATAGATTAGATCTATAGACTGTGTGGTAATAGACAGTAAAAGTTATTTTGGATTTACGTGAATACAACATGGCGCGAAGTTGCAGAATGGGGCACGAAGCCTCCAAACCACATATAGAAATCCCAAGGGTGTGGAAACCTAGTTCCAGCACCCTCCCCTACTAACGTGGGTGAGACCTCAGTCCGCATTTCGTGGGCTACTACCGAAAGGGCCGGTAGCTGTGGGATTTGCTTGGCTAAATAATTCTTCCTAACCTAGGTCAAGCCCACATAAGCCAACAAATGGTTCCGTTGCTGAGACCAGGATCTACCTAAGGGGTGTTTGATGTGGAAACACTAGAACCCTATAAAGAAAGAGATTGACGAGTGGTGGGATCTGAAACTCCACGAGTTCGTAGTTCAGGAAAACAGAAACCTGTGAGTATCAGAGGAAGATTGGCTGGACCAGTACATATTCACAAATATTCATGAGATCTTATTTACCTCATTCTTGGTAGAGATATACGAGTGGATCGCAAGGCTAGCTGACAACGTGGGAAGGTGCAGATTGGACCAGCCTACTGTGTGGACCCCAAAACTGGTGTGCAGGCTAGAAGCTACTGAGGATAAGATCACACGCGTAGTGGATCATTGGTTGGATCGAGTAATAGGAGGATTTACCACTGAGTTTAGATAGATACTACCATGAGCTATAGCAAGGTAGAAAGGTGATTTCTTCAAGGATCGCAAGGTAAGTATATCAAATCACTAAATATATGGATTAAGATGTTGTTATGTGAAAAATAGATTATGTGCATTGATTAATGTCTAGAGTAATGTGGAGCGGAAGAGGCTACTGCAGAACAGGAGGAATAGAGAATAGTCTATTAGCTTCCATTTCCTAGGAAAGTGAGTAAGAGCTTGCGAGGTTCTCACCAAGAAGTGTGGTCTGGTTGATCAGAGAGTGCTTCCCCTTGATACCACTTCTTTCCATGCCACCACCCACGTCACCTACATCTAATACATCCACTCCAACACCAACCCCACCCCCAACTCCAACAACCTCAAAGATCGGGATGGAAAGTTCAGTTAAGCTGCCGATATTTAAAGGTGCGGGGAATGAGGAACTAGGACGATTCTGGTTTGTGATAAAATCTGTATGGGACGCTTAGGGTATCATAGATGATAATATCAAGAAGGCTATCCTAGTTAGTGTGTTTCAGGATTGCGCACCGACTTGGTAGATGAAGTATTCAAGTGATCAACCAACTGAAATCATTACCACCATCCAGGAGGTGCTAATAAGGAATTCGGGTGCCCAAATTCAAGGGCCCAGTTGGTTATTGGTTTCAAGAGATGGTAATGATGCTTGGTGAAACTCCATGTGATTTAGATTAGAGGTTGAAAAGCGTTATCCACAAGGTTGACATGACATTGACAGATGAGCAGCACTATGCTTGGTTTGTTGCATCATTAACACCATATCTGAGATCGGCCCTGGCACAACAAAAGATCTCAACCCAAGCTGAAGCACTGGAAGTAGCAATGCGGCTACATGAAACTCCGATCTAGGATCAAGGGTTGGGAGTACAACAAATCCAAGTGCAAATACAAAACTTATGTTTGGAGATGCGAAGCTTGAAACAGGGATAGGTGCATAGGACCGAGATACGAGAGGGAGTATGGTGTCTCAAATGCAAGGGATTGGGCCATGATAAGGATTTCTATTCAATTTTTGTGAATCTTGTGACAAGAAGAGGGGGGGCATAACATTGCGACTAGAGGTACAGGTTGGGCGAAGCATAACACCCACACTCTGGTGCACAATCTGTGAAGTTGGAGGAAAGCATGCCACGAACAATTTTCACCTATTGCTAAATCTATGATAACCCCCTCCTCAATGCTTATTTTGTAACTTTTACCAAACGGTGGTCCACGAGGAAAGAAATTTCCATAGTTACCAAATGTTGATGGATCGAACACCAGCGTATAGGATTCAAAAAGAAGTGCGGGCGCAGGACTCCACCGCACCATTCGTACAAGGAGGATACCAAGGGCGTGGACGAGGCCACAGAGGCATGGGACCTAGACAGGGGAGAGGACAATTAATTTGTTACAATTGTGGAGGACCGGGGCACTACGTGCGGGATTGCACAAACTCGACAAAAGCTTGTTGTCCTTACTGCTACCAATTTGACCACGAAGTTATCAATAGCCCCACATTGATCACTCAGATGCGTGAAAAGGTAGTTCTCCTAGCTAGCCCCACTTAGAACATCCAGATGATGAAGGATAAACCTCGTGCAGAGGAAACGACCATAAATATGATGCTCTGGAATTGTGTGACCATTGGATAAGATAAGGGGAACCAACTAGAGATGGATGCATGGGTCTGTAAGCCCCCAAAATAGCCAGACTTCGATTTAGAACATGCAAAGGAAATCTGTATGGAATGTAGGTTTTAACCCCGTATAGAAATTACCTGCATACGAATTCTAAATCACAGAAAAATAAACAATGCGAGAGCATAACACATAAAAACACATATGCACAGAGATTTTCCCCTCGATCCCAAAACCAGGACTACCAGCTTGATTTTCCATTATGTTCCTTTCAATGTTACAATACATATTTATACATGCCGAAGCATCCAATACCATGGACCGAAAACC